>VDFB02000017.1:388436392-388501524 GCA_007258455.2 Sequoia sempervirens
TCTCTCTCTCTCTCTCTCTCTCTCTCTCTCTCTCTCTCTCTCTCTCTCTCTCTTTCTGCCCTCAGCCCTCTACCCTCTACCCTTAACCCTTAAGACCTCTACCTTTAAAACATAAACCATAAATCGTAAACCCCAAACCCTAGACCATAAACCCTAAACCCTAAAACATCTACCCTTAACATATCCTCTACCATCAACCCTCAACCCTCAACCCTCTCTCTCTCAACCCTACACCCTCTACCCTCTACCCTCAACCTTCTCTCTCTCTCTCTCTCATCAACCCTTTAGGTCCTCAACCCTATACCCTCAATTATCAACTCTTCACACTATACATTGGATCCTCAAACCTCGTCTATCTTTTTCCCTCCCTCCTCTTCTCTCTTTCTCTCTATCTCATGTCTCCCTCCATCTCTCGCTCCATCCATTCCTCCTTATCTACCCTAATCCCTCAACTATATACCCTCAACCCTTAAACCCTTAAACACTCAACCCTCAACCCTCAACCCTCAACCTTCAACCCTCAACCCTCAACCCTTAAACCCTCTACCCAATACCATCTACCCTCAACCCTAATCCCTCAACCCTATACCCTCAACCCTTAAACCCAACTAAGCTCTCTACCCTAATACCTTAACCATCAACCCTTAAACCCTGAACCCTGAACCCTTAAACCCTAAACCCTAAACCCTAAAACCTAAACCCTCTACCCTTAACCCTTAACCCTTAAACCCTAAACCCTGAAACCCTCTACCCTCTACCCTAAACCTTCAACCCCCTCTCTCTCTCAAGTATCTCCCTCTTACCCCATCTCCCACTCTCAGGTCTCTCTCTCTCACTCAATCCCTTTATTTCTCTCCTATCTACCCTTAATGCTATTCCCTCTACCATTAACCCTTAAACCCTTCACCATCTACCCTTAACCCTCTACCCTTTACCCTCTGGTGTGAACCCTCTCCCTCTCTCTCTCTACCCTATAGGTCCTCAACCCTATTCCCTCAATTATCAACCCTCTTCCCTAAACATTGGATCCTCAACCTTCATCTATCTTTGTCCCTAATTCCTCTTCTCTCCTTCTCTCTATCTCACTTCTCCCTCCATCTCTCCCTCTATGCATTCCTCCCTCTCTACCATAATCCCTCAACCCTCAACCCTCAACCCTTAAACCCTAAACTATTAAACCCTCTACCTTCTACCCTAAACCCAATACCCTCTACCCTCAAACCTAATCCCTCAACCCTCTTTCTCTCTCTCACTCCCTCTATCTCTCTCTCTCTCACTCCCTCTCACTCTCTCTCAAGTATCTCCCTCCTACCTGAGAGAGGAGGAGAGAGATAGGTGGAGAGAGAGCAAGGGAGGGGGAGAGAGAGTGAGTGGGAGATAAAGGGATGGGAGAGAGATAGAGGAGGAAGAGATAGAGGGGAGTGAGGAAAGAGGAGAGAGTGGGAGGAAGAGATAAGGAAAGGAGAAGTGGGAGAGAGATGCTTGAGGAGAAAGAGGGGGAGGGAGGAAGTGGAGGAGATGCCCTAAGATAGAGTGATAGGAGAGGGTGGGAGGAGATGCCTAAGAGAGAGAGAGGGAGGGTGGGAGGAGATGCACTAAGAGATGTAGAGACAAAGATAGAGAGAGATGGGGGAGTGAGAGAGAGAGTGGGAGAGAGAGAGAGAGAGAGCGAGGGGGTAGGAGGGAG
This sequence comes from Sequoia sempervirens, assembly GCA_007258455.2. NCBI lineage: Eukaryota > Viridiplantae > Streptophyta > Pinopsida > Cupressales > Cupressaceae > Sequoia > Sequoia sempervirens. Next base: position 388,438,080 of record VDFB02000017.1, read on the forward strand.
ATACTTGAGAGAGAGGGGGAGGGAAAGGGGGTGGGAAGGAGAAACTTGAGAGAGGGAGAGGGAGACAAAGTGGGAGAGAGGGGGTGGGAGGGAGAGACCTGAGAGAGTAGGAGAGAGAGGGAGTAGGAGATAGAGGGATGGGAGAGATATATAGGGAGTGAGAGAGAGATACTTGAGAGAAGGAGAGGGGGTGGGAGGGAGAGGGAGTTCCCAAGATAGAGGGATGGGAGTGAGATAGAGGGATTGAGAGAGAGAAAGAGATAAAGAGAGATAAAGAGAGAGGGGGTGGGGGGAGATACTTGAGAGAGAGGGAAAGAGAGAGAGGGAGGGAGGGGTGGGAGGGAAATACCTGAGAGAGAGGGAGAGTGGGAGAGATAAGTGAGTGAGAGAGATAGAGAGAGAGACTTGAAGGAAAGGGAGGGGTAGAGGGACTTAGAGAGAGAGAGAGAGAGGAGAGGGCATGGGAAGGGGAGAGACTTGAGAGAGAGGAAAAGAGAGTGTGTAGAGAGAGATAAGTGAGAGAGAGTGTGTGTGTGAGAGAGAGAGAGAGGTGGGAGGGAGATGCTTGAGAGTGAGAGAGAGAGAGAGGGAGAGAGATAGAAGTGAGAGAGAGAGTGGGGAGAGATAGAAGTGAGTAGAGATTTCAAGAAGAGGAGGGGGTAGGAGAGGGGAGAACTTGAGAGAGAGAGACAAAGAGAAAGATAATGTTAGTTCACTAGATGTTGGTCATGATCAAATAAAAAAAATAATTTTGATACATACAAAAAGGGTTATGTTGTATATAGTCCACCTATGTATAAATTGTAATTGGTTCGACTTTGAGACTTAATTAAGGAAAAAATATTCAATAAAACACTATGAAACCAAATTAAAGTGCTAGATATTGTAGCTACAAATCTAAATCCGATTTTTTTTAATTTTATCCTTCATGAAAAAAAGTTATGTTGTATACGGTGAGCATCACTCCTTAAAAATGGTGTTTATTGAAAAAAAGTAGTATTTGAAGGAGATGGAAAAAGAAGTGCAATCTGATTTCAAAAAATTTGAAAAAAATTAAAACTAAAATCTACAGATAAAATTTCACAAATCACTAGTTTACATCATCTTCAAATTCCTCACAATTTAGCCGCTATAGGTGCCCAAAAGTGAAGATTTAGTTAGAAAAAATTAGTTTGGTGTCTAGTTTGGCCAAAAATTGTAAACTAATATTGTGGGATCACCCTAGCACCTTCATAATCTCCTAGGTTAGCCAAACACAATGTCTTCACAATCTCCTAAGTTGGCCTAGCAAAAACATGTCGACTTGAAGAACAAAATATTCAATAAGGCTTGGCATGCTAGCACTAGACCCAAAAGATAGGTCACACATAAAGATCTTCTTACCACATTACCAAGGGACCCATAAATATGTCATACATAAGATAACATAATTACTAAAAGATAGAAAACTTTGAGTTACATGAGATATACTTTGGAGCCAATGGGAATGCCACAACCAAGACCAAATCTTGATATCCATCAATTTCAATACCAACTGGAGAAACACAATTAGACATACCAAAACTTGCAACATGCTACATAAATGTCTAGATAGCAAGGATACCCATAATACACTTTGAGCACAATGTCCAACATCAAAAGATTAGACTTCATTATTCTACATTAACTATCTTCCATAGATATGCCAAAAAGAAGTACAGTCATATTTGGATCAAGAATAATATCCACACTACTTTAACATCAAAGCACAGATAGGATAGATCATTTTTGTATATCATCTAAAGCATAATCTTCTGAATCCAAAGTTTTGACATCAATGACAATAATGCTAAATCATCTCAACAACTTCTCAACAAATTTACCTATACCTGCACAGTGAACAAACATGTTACATAAAAAAAAGTGAAGCTCAATGCTTGATGATTTGATTATCTAGCTCTCTTGGAAACATGTGATAGTTTCTCAACTAATTTAATGCATCATAGATGTAGGATATATTTTTGTTGATGAAACATATGATGATATTTTATGTCCCGAGCTCTAGCCAATTCTTTCAATCATTTGTAGGTATATCTAAAGACTAGGAGCAGGAGGAGCTAAAGAAAAAGGACCAACACCAAGATTCTACCACTTCAAGCAATGAAGGATATGATTTATTTTCATGTTTTTTTCCTATTTTATCTTTAGTTGTATAGCTTACATGTATTTTGTTTTAGTTCATTGATTCCCATGGCTTGTGTGGGTCACTTGAGAAATTTTTCTTTCAATGTATAAAAAAACAACAATTATGCAATCTTGTATACATTTCCATTACAAAATGAATGAAATACAACAATTTCATGCAATTTATGCAATTCCTTTCTATTGTAAAACCTTGCATAATGAAACTAAATCTCTTTTGAAAGCATCCTTTTTGCAAAGGTTAAGCATTGCAGAAATTTGTTAATCCCCCTTCACTTTTAAAAGCAATCTATTATCTCAACTCCACCAAATTGAGTTGTAATTGAAATTTGGGTAACATTTCTGGTGATTTATTCTAAATGCTTGCCTGCTAAGCATATTAGACCAGTAGCCTAAACTGATCCATTGGGAATGGATTCAAATTCTTCCCCCCTCAAACGCAGAAAACCATTGTAACTCAGTTGTAAATACTCCAAATATCATCAAAACAAATAGAAAGCAAACTACCAAGTCCCTGGAGGCTAGCAAACATGTGCATGAGCAATTAGGGAAAAGAAAATAGAACTAAAAAAAAATGTGCCAAGTACTTAGAGGAAACTAATAAAATGAACACTAGTGTATCAACACCTTATTCGAAATAAAAACCTATTCTAACCAGCAAGGGAGTGGAACTCAAATAAAACCATTAACCAGTTTGAAAAATAGCTCCCTTTTCTAACCAATAGAGGATGCTTAGCCTGTTCATGATTTGCTAATAAGATGCGAGAAGAAGAAGTACACCCCACAAATTGTTGCAATGAATTTTGAAGAACATAATCAGAATCTCCCCCCCTTTGAATTTGATGAAACATATTGATGGTTTGAAATGAATGAGTTTGTTGTTCTCTTGCTGCAATCTCATCCTTGGGTGTGTTGATAGTCTACTACATCTCATTGGCATCCTTGTTGGCCAAATACCTGATAAGGCATCCTCTTGAAAGGATGAAATATGACCTCTCATTTTTGACTTCTTGTTGGTTATTCGCTATTTCAACTTCATCATTGTTTCCACCGAAATAACTCAGAAATATGTCATCAAACTTTGCACAAAACTCTTCTATCATGTTTGTGCTTAAATCTCCATCCAACTGAACATTATTCTTCTGACTCATACTATGTTCTAAGATATCTTCATGACTAATTCCATGAGAACTGAGAAAGACATCAGAACTCATACCTTGAAAAGAAATGTCTTGCTCATTTTCTTGCTTATCTTGCACAATGTTTGCATGTGTTTCAAACTCTTGAATATTTAGACCAAGGCTTCTCTCATTGATATTTTCATGAAACATAATCTCGTCGAAATGAATTTCATCAATTTTCTTCTCATAAATTGGCATTGATTCCAATAAGGACATACTCCTTTGAATCTCATCCACAAAATTAGGAGGCTCATCCAATAAATCAACCAAAAATTATGGTTCAACACCAATTTCTTCCACATTTTCTAAGTTTTCAATAGAAAGCTTAAGATCATTCCAAAAAAAAATTTCTTGACATTCCTCTTGGGTTTTGGATGGAAGGGAATTTTCTTTTACCTCATGACAACTCTCAGTAAGCTTTTCAAGTTCCTCAAAAGGTTCATTTTTGCAATCCTCTCTTTGATCCAAGGCTTTTTTATCAAATTGATGATCCTCAAACAATAATTTATCACATTTTTTAACACCTCCTACTACTCAAAAATAACATTTTCATCATCATTCTCAATGAAATTAGGTAACTCATTAAACTAAATTATGAAATTATTCTCTTGTTCAACCTCTTTAACCTCTTCATATTGTTGTCGAGAATGTTGTTTTTCATCTTGTTGACCAAGATACTCCATTTCTAGTGACTCACCTAGAAATATGGTAACTTCCACCTTTTTTTCTTTCTTCCCAAAGACCACATCCCCCAAAGGTATTGGACCTTCATCTAAGTTTGAACAAGATAGATCAACCTCATGTTGAAACAAAACATCTTCAACCTCCTCATGATCAAGCATTTTTAGTAGGTTTGGGATAGAAACCTCATGTTCCTAAATCATGTAAATGTCTAATACTACCCCACCCATGTGACTGAAAAGGTCAACTTTGTGATTATGGGTTTCCCACTCATCTAGTTTTATAGCAGGGATACCCTCGATAGGTGTGTTGGGGTCTAGGGTCATGGATTGATCCTCCTACTCATGGGTGATGAAGAGGTTAGCATTTACAAGGTTGGGGACATAAGGTTCAATATGAAATTTGGCTTGTGATTATGATTTTATGGCCACATTAGTGCCAAATGGGTATGTGCAGGATCATCATGGAAAAAATAGGCCCTTAAGTGGCAAAAAATTCAATAAAATCAGAGTTAGGAAACTTGACATAAAAATTTGAATAAGTTATCTATATTATTTCAAAAATATGTAAGACTAGAATCTGTAGAAAATTGAATGTAGTTTCTAAACTAGTATGTTTATTTAAAAAAAGTCTATTTGGTAAAAATTTGAAATTTCGATGTAGTAGCACTTAAATTTCAGGGAAAAAATTAAAAAGTAGGTGTCTATCTAACCACCCTAACCACAATAAAATGATAAAAAAAAATTATAAGATTTTAGATTTAAATAGAGGACCCATATCCTAATGTGATGCATATCTTTTGTAAATTTTTTTCCAAGTAAATAATTAATTATGATTTTTATTAAATTTTAAAAAATATAAAATTTATGTAATAGAACCACCTTAACTTGGTCAGAACTTCATGAAATTCAAGTCTTTTAATCCTATAGTATGTGAAGCATAGAATGTGACACATGTTTCGGATTCAAACAATGTGATACCGTTTGAAAGCTATAGATATTTTTCAATCAACCTATCAATTAGGACTTTAGTTGTAATTCAAATAGAAAATGAATAATAATTATTTATTAAATTCATAGGAAAGCATAATTTATATTAGCAGAAAGTTGAGAATCTCCTTTAAAAACCCCTTTCGTTTCAACACTTTTGGGTAAAAAAAAGTCATTAGCCACATACTCTACACATACCCATCATATCACCACTTTTTGGCCCATCATGATCCTGCACATACTCATATATTGTTTTCAAAAGCAAATGTGACCAATCAGATGATAGAAACCCACTAGCAGCGATGGAAATCCCTAGAAAGGAAAATGGAAAAGTAGGATGGTAGGTCAATAACATAGATATCTTGAGGAATTACAAAATTTGGGCATGCATGCAAGGTAAGAGTTAAATCTTTAACAACCCTAGCTATTTGAACAATAAAACCATCCAATTGGATTACTCCCTTTGAAAGAGGCTCATATGTTAGCCCTAATCTATCAGCTAGGACCTTAGGCATTACTGAACTGCTCGCACCTGAATCTATCATGCAGTTGTGCACTATCTTGTCACCAATAATCAAACTTACAAAAAATGGAGGTGGCTTTACCTCTTGGGCTTGCTACTCACTCTTAACTTCAGGGTTGTTTGTGAGCACAATCTTAGTCTGATCTTGGTTAGAAACATCAGAAATAGAAATCTTAGCCAAAGTATCTTGTAGCAAACCTTTTTTCCTAGGAATGTGCAATGCATCCATTATTGACATGCTAACAGTAGCCTTCTTTAGATGTTCGACAATATGAAATGAAGTAGGACTCACCTTTTTTTGTCACTTAGGAACAACAACTTCATTTAGAGCTGCTAATGGATGTGGTTATTTCTTAGACTAATCCTTATTAGTTACATCTTGTCCTCTTTGTAGAATTTGAACTTTTTGATAAGTTGGCGAGACAACTTGAGCTATAGAAGCTTGAAATTTGTCTTTATCTGGCTGTTGTTGGACCTTTTCATCTTGTTGTACCAAGTCAACAACCCTCCTTTTCGATCTAGTATTGCCTACAATAGGTGAATCTAATTGATTTTGACCTTGGGGATGATTCACCCTACAAAACTCAATGCCTTGCCAATTCATCAAGACAACATTAGGGTCACCTTATTGAACTTGTGCACCTTGCTACTCTAGATTCTCTTTTAACACACTTTCTGAACCAACATAACTATTTTGAACCATTAAAGCTTGATTCTTCATTCCATTCATGCATGTAGCTTGGTTATGAGGCTAGTTACATGGATAACACCAATCACACTCCTATTCCATATTATTTTGGACAAGCATAAGATCCCTTGAAGAGTTGGCAGTATTAGGATTATAAGGCTGAAAGGGTTTAGAATTGAAGTTTCTTCTTTGACCTTGAGAATTAGCTTGAAAGGGTGGCCTATTTGACTGATCAGGCTGATATGGAGCTTGATAGAGCCTAGGATCTTGGCCAACTTGTTTCTTGAGATTGAAAAACTCATTACTAGCAGTCTTGATAAAGGTTTGAAGCATGTCTTTTAACTCTTGGATTTCTTGAGATGGACTTGGGATAGTAGCTTCTTGGGTTGTAGCTTGATAACCTATTGTGGGAACAGGTAGAACGACAACTAAAGGGGGTAATGACATAGGTATAGGTGGTTGTAATTTAGGAAAAATTGGCATAGGAGGCCTTGGGGCTATTCTACAAGCTTGTGAGGAAATTTTCTACTCTAATAGCTATATCATAAGCATTAGGAAATGAAAATCCACCCATAGACTGAATCATCACAGATATCTCGCTATTTAAAGCCTTAAGGAAAAATAGAAATGCATGTTCAGGTGAGGACTTTACCGTCATTGGAATCCTATCCCAAGTCCTCTGGAAATAGTAATTAAAATTTGGCATATGCTCATGAGGAGCTCTCTTGATGGTACTTTTCTAGTAAAGACAAATGATCTGATTTATCTTTAAATTGTCTATGCAATCCATCACCCAGCTAATCCCATGGTGTGATTGAATTTCATGGAAGACCTATAAACCATTGCAAGGCTTTTCCTTTTAGTGATGCATCCAAAACCCTAAGTGCTACATTCTCTTCAGTGATATTAAGAGCACAATGTTGCAACATCTCAAATGTGCTCAACAGGGGTTGTTTGATCTTCTCCTGTGAAATATGGTAGACTTTTGAGGGTTGCAACAAGAATGCCATCATGTTGAGCAAGATATAATGGGTTTCCCCCATTAAAAGGTACAAATTTGAATTGCCTTGCCATCACTAGTACTTGCACTGTTGGTACTAGATTTTTTTGCATTGGATTTGCAGGACTGAGGTTCAAAGGTGTAGATTTTTATCTCCTTGGTGAGTCAAAACCCTTTCTTGTTGTCCTACCCTTTCTTTTTGGTGGAGATAACTATAGATTCTCAAATGGAGAAGCACTTTCCCTAGTTTTCACTCTTCTCACAAGTTGGTTACATTGGATCTACATGCAAAACTAGAGAATAGAGTCACCAAGTATAAATTTATAACCTCAAAAGGCCAAAAAAAATGTTGCATATACCAGAATAGCAGCTTAAAACTTGAAATCTTTCTCTGAAACAAACTTTCAAAGTCCCACCAAGCATGCCAAAAAAATTTATCAATGAGGATTTCACCCTAGTTAAGTTAGACTCAACTATCTTGTGTAACATGGAAACATTCTCAAGCTATGGGTGACTTATGGTGAGAATGAATCTCTAGAGAGGGTTGGTTCCCCTAGTAGACCACCTAAAACTACTAAATTTTCTAAGAAAAGGGATAGAAGGATAACTATAATGAAAATTCTAAAACCTAAAGGGTGATGCACTAGAAACTTTAAAACTTATTCACTAGTTCAACTCATAATTAGCTCTTAAAAAAAAACTACTCGCACAATCTCATGTGAAACATGCAATACAAAAGTGATTTGTATGAAGGCTTGAAATTAAACACAACACACAACCTGCATTATATGAAACTCTTGCACACATATTTGCAATAATGAGACATAAAAAGGATTCAACACTTATAACCACAATGAAACATCAAATCATTTACTGCAAAATGAGACAAAAATCATGAGATAGGAATGCACTGTTGCTTTTATTGATTTGAAAGGAGCCTCTATATCAAACTGTAAAAAAAATGAGTTACAAAAAAGGCTTACAAAACTCTCTACAAGTGATCAAGAGAGGAAGAAGCAATAATTTGAACTGAGAAAAACTAATTTTTTCTCTAATATATATCTCCAATGTGTCTCCATGAGTAAATGGGAAAAATCTCAGTTAACTGTTCGCCAAAATAGAAACTCAAGTGTCATTTTTTAGAAAGGGGAAAAAACCTGAAAAATAGGGCCTAGAACTAATCCAAAATAAGTGGAAATAGGTGGTGATTTTCCCCCCTAAGTGGTTTGACCCAAAAGGACTCAAAAATCACTCAATTATGACTGAAAATTAGAGATAGAAGGTTCAGTTCTGACTGGAAAACCAAAAAAGAAACTTTAGTTTACTTCCCCTTTCCATTTTCGCATGATGGAGACTCAAGCAAAAATAGGCAATTAAACTAAAATTGCCTCTACGTATTCTTCACTTCCTTGTATCTACTGCATTTACCTGACAATTAATAAAGAAATTTATAAATCATTGCTTTAATAAAGTCTTACAATGTTTGCAGTTTTGAGTTTTGCAAAAATAAAAAGAAAAAACTAGTCATGAATTCACTTTACTTGGCTTCGATTTATGACTTTGTAAAAATTCAAGGTATAAAAGGTTTTGATTAAATTTTACAAAGTATAAAATATTCTAAGATGTTTGGGCATTTGATTTTCTTAAAAAATCATAAAAAAAGCTCTAAGGCATATAGCCTAGGCTTGACTCAAAAGTGAAGGGCTGCAAATAATACCACAAAGGTATTAGTTAAGGTATGCAATTTTTTAAATATTGTGGAAAAAAATCCAGAAGGCCGACCAAAGTATTAGGGAAAGAAGAAAACCCTAGGACAAAACATGCGGCCTCCTTTCCTTTCACATCATTTTACACTTCGTTTTTGGGTGAAGACTTTGGGCGCCACCATGGTAAGGTTTGATCAAGCTTTTTTGGAGTCTATTGGAGCTTTCATGGAGACTTTTTTCGTAAGATTCAAACTAAAACTCACATGAATGAGCCTTAATTTGCATAAAATATGCTCTTTTTCCTTCTTTCTCTATGAATAATCATGTTTGCTTTCAAAGTTTTTATATGCAAAAACAACTGTGAAAGCCATAAAATTTCTTTCCTTTGTTTTCTATGAAAGAAAATGAAATAATTTATTTTGTACATGTATCTTTCTTTATACAAAAGCATTCTAGGCTCGTTATTTTACAAATACAGAGGCCTTTTTGTACTTCCATGGCTGGAGCTTCATTTTTTGTTGTTGAAGATGACTTAGTATTGTTTTCATTGATGTCAAAACCTTGGATCCAGAAGGATGTGCTCTAGATGATGAACATAATTAATCTATCTTATTGTATGTTATGATGTTACACAATGTGAATATTATCCTTAATACAAATATGGTAGTACTTCTTTTTAGGATCTTTTGAATTCAGTTTATGTAGTATAATGAAGTCTAATCTTTTGATGTTGGTTGCTATGCTCAAAGCTTACTCTGGGTAACCTTGCTATTTGGAACTTCATGTAGGATGTTGCAAGTTTTTGTATGTCATATTGTGGTTCCCTGGTTGACACTAAAATTGATCATAATCAAGATTTGGTCTCGGTTGTGGCGTTCTTCTCATTGGCTCCAGAATATATTTCATGTAATTCAATGATTGCTATCTCTTGGCAATTATGGTATCTTATGTATGACCTATTTTTGGTCCCTTAGTAACATGGTAAGAAGATCTGTATGTGCGACCTATATTTTGGGTTTGGTGGTAGCATGCAAGGCCTTATTGGATATCTCAAGGTTGTTCTTCATGCCGACATGTTTTTGTGGTGACCTATTTCAAATTGTGCTTGGCTAACTTAAGAATTATGAAATTGTGTTTGGCCGACTTGAGAGATTATGATGGTATGGAATGGTATAAAAAAAGGGTGTTTTTGTTCAATGAAATGAGAAGTGTGGAGTATGATGTGTGTGAGTAGATAAGAGTGTGGGAAGGAAGAAGTAATCTATTTTGTAGAGTTTGTGTGAAGAAGTGGTGCAGAAGTTTCTTGATCAGATCTATTGCAGATAGATCTTGTGCTCTTAACTAGGAATGAACTCATGCATTTTCATCATTTCACTTTTTTTAGTGAGACTATTTTCTAATTTTTTGTTTTGTATTTGGGTAGTGAGCCCACTGGTAGTGAGCCGCCCTACAATGAGCAACTTGGCAGTGAACCTTTATAAAAATCACCTTAATTGATGTCACCTTAACCGGTGCTTTATAATTAAGAATTAGTATTCTCCATGGTTTTTCCCTTCTTGGGTTTCCACATAAATTATGGTGTTCATTGTGCTTAGTGTTGTTGTGTGCATTCATGTTCAAATCTATTTGATTAATTTCTGATTGGTATAAGTCTGCTTCAGATTAATTAAATAAAAAAGAAAATTGTTTGAGGATAACTAATTCACCCTTACTCTTAGTTATCTAGACTATTCAACAATTGGTATCAGACCTTGGTCCCTTGTAGATAGAGCTTAACCTCTTGAGGGAGATATTGGTAATGTGAATAGATGGAAGGAGCTTATCACTTTGAGGAAGACTTGAAAATAATGTTAGTTGATATGGAAAGCATGAAATCTGAAAATGAAGAGTTGAAAGAAAATATTAAGGAGGCAAACATTTTTATTGCAAAGCTAATGGAGAAAATCCAGATGTTCAAAGCAAGACACAAAGAGGTTAGCTAGGAATTAAAAGAGTTGAAAAATAAAGTATTGTGAATTTAAAGTAGCAATTGGATGAATGCAAAAAGACTAAAGAAAATATCAAGGATACTATCAAACAAAGATTAGAAGAAAATGAGAAGTTAGATCAAGAGTTAAGAAGGCTGAAAATAGAAGCAAGAGTATGTGAAAGTAGCATGATTCTGGATCAAATTTTGTCCCTACAAAAATGTCACAAGGATAAGGGAGGACTTGGCTTCTCTGGTGAAAACTCAAATTAGGACACTAAGGGTGATGACAAAGTAGTTGAAGTTGAAGCAAGATCTGGTGTAACAAGCAAGGTCTGAAACTCTAATGCATCTACGAAAAGACCTTTGATCAAGCACCAAATGCTCAAAGGTACTTATTATTCAATGGTCCCTATTTTCTATGTAAAAAATTTGGACATAAGGTTGTAGAATGTAGAAGCAAGATGGAACTTAATGTACTCAATGCTTTAACTATCACAAGTTTGGTCATAAAGCAAGTCATTGAAAAAGTGAATTATCTAATCTGATAAGAAGGAATGGAATAAAAAATCTCTTTCATGGTTATTGCTATTTGTACTATGGTTATGGTCATAAAGCTAATCAGTGCAAACCTAGGGTTCACTTAGCTAAGTCAGGAAAAATATGTTATAAGTGAAATCAACTTAGACATTATGCTAACACATGCAGATATGTTGCTCCAGAAAAGTCTAAGAACAAAAAGAAGGTTGTAGAATCAAATGAATCTAAGAAGAAGACAACCATGGTTTGGAGGAAGAAGGAAACAAGTGTGGAGAACATTTCCATGGTACTAGATCCTGGTACTTGCTCTATCAGTATTTGAGCCAATTTTCCTTGGCTCAGGGGGAGTTTTGCATTGCATATCCTATTGGTTCAACCTCTTTGAAGTAATATTAAAGTGAATTTTAACATGATTAAGTTCAAACTAGTTGATGATAAATGATGAAGCTTAATCCAACTGATTGAAAAGAAAAGTACAATTGTTGGCATCATCAATGTGCATTTTTGGTAGTGAAATCATTATGAGTAATTAAGAATAAAAGGTGGGAGTTTTTAAAATCATTACTCACAATTTGCAAAGGAGAAGAAGAAGAAGTTTCGTTGAGCGATAAAGAGTTTGAAAAGGATAAGCATGATAGTGGAATTTGTTAATAAAGGATCGAGTGGTGATATTTCACTAAGGATGAAGGGAGTTGAGTTGGATGAGTTTGATCATTATAAGATAAAGGAAATGGAACTAGGGTTGAAGATGGATGAATTTCAAAACATAAATACTCTGGGTATGGATTTATAGGAAGAATTTCCCTGGTTTGTAGACAAAGAATCTATCTTGTTCCTATTGAGTCAATTCAAGTATGGCAACATTATTTTGAACAAACCCTATCTGATCATGAAGGAAGCCATAGAAGCTATTACTAGTTTGTGTAGTGTTGGTGACCTCCCTGGGAAGAAAATAGTGAAATAAAAAGATGTGGAGGAACTTACTGGTATCGAAAAAAACCCCTGGGCTCTACTGATAAATACAATTGTCAATCCTACAGTAAGGTATGTTGCTTATGGCATCACTTATAAAATCTATTTCATAAATTGTGAAGGTTCTACCTTGACTATTGTTGTATATCTTGCACACATGATGGTGAAGGAAAATAAGCAGTTTGATTTGTGTAGCCTCATAATGGAAAACCTAAATGAGAATGTGAGAATCTCTTTGGTTGAGAGTTATCCCTTTTGATTTGGATATCTGCTCATATGTTTGGTATTTTAATTTTTAAGTTTTCTACCGGTAAAGGAGAATGTTAAATGGAAGTCTAGCATCCCTATCGGAAAGCAAGTTTACATGTATTTGGAATGTATGGAAGATAAAGCAAGTGCATACAAAGTCTATTTTTCATCCTTGCAGATGAATCTGTGCTCCAGTGTGATAGTGTCCATTCAATTTGAGGAGGGTTCTTTCTCTGGTAAGAAGGAATTGGAAGTTCTTATTGGTGGTTCCCCTCTGAAACCTAAAAAGAGGAAAGTTAACATAGAAGATGTCATCTCTATCTTGGAAGAAAAGGAGAACGAAGAAGATTCTTTGCCTGGATCTAATTCTATCAACCCAGATGATATTCAGTTGGTGTCAGATGAAGGTGATTTGAAGAAGGTTGGTGAAATGCGGTGTACCAGCTCTCCGATCAGAAGAATTAAAATTGATGATTCTTTAGTTGATTATCTGCTCAAAAAGGGTACTACTATTTCAGATGTTTATAACTTGTTACCAGATAATCTAGTAGAAGTTGTTGAAGAAAGGATGTTGCTAGAAGGACCTTAAAGACATAAGTTCGAAGCTATGATTGAGAGAAGAAGTGTCAAAGCTAAATATAAGTTATCCAAACACATTGGTGAGACAACATAATGTATTAAGGAGATGTATGGAATCTATAGGTATTGTCTCTAGTAGCCTACTATTGTTGATAATTTTAGAAGAAAAAATGAAGCTAGTGAATCTGAGATGAATAATATTGGGAAGAGTTTTTATTTCTTCAAAGAAAAAGATAGAAAATAGAGAATAAGAGTTGGTGATTTGAAAGAAGAGTTATTAGTTGTTTAGAGACAAAGGGAAGACTTGGTTAGAGCTTTCTAGTTGGTCAAGGAAATTGTTAAGGTCCAGTTGGATCATCTCTCTAGGATACTTTTTAATGTAGAAGATTGTGAATGATAGTTCCTGTCTCATGACTGGTTATCCTCATTTATGGTGTTGACTATGTTGGATAGTATGAGTGCCAGATTGGATTTTTTGGTGCTAGCTTGGAAGAGGATTCTTCCAACTGTGAGAAAAAGGTACAAGAAAATATTTCATGTGAAAAGTGTTATTTTTACTTGAGTTCTTGAATGTTTGAATTTTGACCCTTTTCCTTTGATGGCTAAAGGGGGAGAAAAATGAAGAGAAAAACAAAAAAAAGAGGTATTGAATTGTTAGACAAACAGGGGGTACTTGAAGTTTGCAATTTTGAGTTGGAGTTGTGGAATTTTTTGTTTTTGAGTTTTTGTTGTTTTTCCATCAATGCCAAAGGGGGAGATTGTTGAGAAGTTGTTGAAGATGACTTAGCATTGTTGTCATTGATGTCAAAACCTTGGATCTAGAAGGATGTGCTCCAGATGATGAACAAACTTAATCTATCCTATCATATACTATTATGTTATGTAGTGTGAATATTATCCTTGATTTGGATATGGCAGTGCTTCTTTTTGGGACATATGTTGAATTCATTTACTGTAGTATAATGAAGTCTAATATTTTGATGTTGGTTATTGTGCTCAAAGCTTACTTTGGGTAACCTTGCTATCCGAAACTTCATGTAGTATGTTGTAAGTTTTTGTATGTCATATTTTGTTTCTCTGGTTGACATTGAAATTGATGATAATCAAGATTTGGTCTTGGTTGTGGCATTCTCATTGGCTTTAGAATATATTTCATGTAATTAAATGATTGCTATCTTTTGGCAATTATGTTATCTTATGTATGACCTATTTGTGGTCCCTTAGTAATGTGGTAAGAAGATTTGTATGTGCAACCTATCTTTTGGGTCTAGTGATATCCTGTAAGGCCTTATTAGATATCTTTGAGGTTGTTCTTCATGTTGAAATGTTTTTGTGGTGACCTATTTCAAATTGTTCTTGTCCAACTTAGGAATTACGAAATTGTGTCTGGCCGACTTGAGAGATTATGATGGTATGGAATGGTATAAGTAAAGGATGTTTTTGTTTGATGAAATGAGAAGTGTGGAGTATGATGTGTGCGAGCAGATAAGAGTGTGCTAAGGAAGAAGTAATTTTTTTTGTAGAGTTTGTGTGAAGAAGTGGTGCATAAATTTCTTGATCAAATATGCTACACACAGATGTTGTGCTCTTAATTGGAACCGAACTCATGCATATGTAGATGCAATTTCATCAGTTCACTTTTGTCAATGATATTATTTTCTAATATATTGTTTTGTATTTGGGAAGTGAGCCCACTAGCAGTGAGCCACCCTGCAGTGAGTAACTTGGCAGTGATCCTTTGTAAAAATCACCTTAACCAGTGTTTTATAATTGAGAATTAGCATTCTTCGTGGTTTTTCCCTTCTTGGGTTTCCACATAAATTATGGTGTTCATTGTTCTTAGTGTTGTTGTGTGCATTCATGTTCAAATCTGTTTGATTAATTTCTGATTGGTATAAGTCTGCTCTGGATTAATTAAAGAAAAAGAAAATTGTTTGAGGATAACTGATTCACCCCTCCTCTTAGTTATTTGGATTGTTCAACATTTGTATACTCTCAAAAAAAGAACATAGTTTCTCTCTCCCTTTGATTTCAACCTTTGAATTTTTGCAACTGCAGGTCATGGCTAGAAACAATGAAGTCTAAATGTTATTCTCTATATATTCTTCTTTGTTGTGAAAATATGAGATAGGGTTTTAAAAAACTCGTGACCCTCATTGCTCTTGACCCTTGATGAAACTCTAATAGGGTTTAGAAACCCATGACCTCCTCATGCTATTGTTAGGGCTTTTGAGAAGAAAATATGCTTTTCCAGCTATGGGTAATTTTTTTGTTCATTCATTGTGTCTTATGCATGAAGGAAGTGGTTGTGGCTACCCTTGAATGTCATTCAAAACCTTGCATAAAACCAAAATAATGACTTATCTCCTTATGAATTTGTATTTTATTTAATGCCTTTGTTACTTTGGTCTAGTACCAATCTATATATGCAATACTAACTTTACTTTGCAAACATGTCACGAACATTGCTTAATACAAAATGATTATGCCTGCATTTATAATTTCTTTGTTGGATACTATAGCATTGTGTTTTCTATTGAAGAATGCAACATGGACCCAAATAGCCATTATGAACTCCTCTATGATTCCAATGAAAATAATGTTAATAATGTAGTCTCCATCCACAAAACATTGTGATTGTATTTTATTCTCAAAAACCTACTAGTTGCACATACTTTGGCCTCTTATTTTCTATGTCAAGCATTATCACATCCCCTTTATGAATGAAACCCAATGTTGCCTCATACATAGACAACATGATATTGGGACTAACCTTCACAAATGTTGCATCTAAAGTCATGAATGGAAGAACATTCCCCTCACCAATCTAACCATGAATTTTTAAGATGACCAAATTGCTTTGTTATGTATGTTGCATTCAATTATCTTGAAGAATGTACTACTGACCCTCCACTATCACAGTTAAGAAATTATAATCACTACACCTCAATGAAATTTCTCCTTTGAGATATTTATTATTGCTTGTTCACCATGTACCTTGTCTTTATGCTTCTTATGTTGTTTCAATGGCTTTCCCATTATGGATACTGCATTCCTCTTTAGTAAATGCTTGATGATTGTACTTGCATTTAAATCTATTGCTCCTTTTGTCACTTAATGGATGGTTAGTACCATCAATGTATGGACTATATGATATAGGTAGAAAGAAATGATAATGAGACATCAAATGAAAGATATGAAATTATGATGGAAACACCGTTTAATGAAGCTAAACAATGATAGTATAAAATCTTGTATGCAAACAAAACTCCTTAATAAGAAAGGGTGCACTTTTACTCTTTTTGCATATTACTTAAGCATTTTAAATGATCTCATTGCTCATTTATGATTGTCACTTCAAAGTGGAGGGTTGCCTCATTGTACCTTTTGATTTGGCTGTCATGAATGGACAATGTGCTTAGTTCTTATAGACATTTTGTAAATCATCCCTCAAACTAAAAATTGCTTTATTTGAACAATCTGATTGTCTTTTGCTTATCTCATTTCCCTCTTAAGACTTAGGGGTAGCATGTTGGGCTCAACCCTTGTGGGAGCCCATTTTTACTCCACATGCTATGATGAAAAGAATCCAACAATGAAAATTTCACCTATACCTGCACAGTGAACAAACATGTTAGATAAAAAACAATGAAGCTCAATGCTCCTGTGATGATTTGATTTTTTGGCTCTCTTGGAAACAAGTGATAGTTGCTCAACTAATTTAACGCATCATATAGGTAGGCTATATTTCTATTGATGAAACATATGATGGGATTTCATGTCTCAAGCTCTAACCAATTCTTTCAATCATTTGCAGGTACAGTTGAAGACCAGGACCAAGAGGAGCTAAAGAAAAAGGTCCAACACCAAGATTCTTCAACTTCAGGCAATGAAGGATATGATTTATTTTTCATGTGTTTTTCCCATTTTATATTCACTTGTATAGCTTACATGTATGCTATTTTAGTTCAGTCATGCCCATGGCTTGTGTGGGTCACTTGAGTACTTTTTCTTTCAATGTATAAAATAACAACATTTATGCAATCTTGTATACATTTTCATTACATAATGAATGAATATAGCAATATCATGCAATTTATGTAATTCCTTTCTGTTGTAAAACCTTGCATAATAAAAATGAATCTATGTTGAAATCATCCTTTTTGCAAAGGTTAAGAATAGAATAAATTTGTTAATCCCCCTTCACTTTTAAGAGCAATCTACTATCTCAACTCTACCAAATTGAGCTGTAAGTGAAATTTGGGTAACAATAACCTTTAATAACTTCCATCACCATGAGACCACATTTCTTTCAGGCAATTTTTTAAACTACTCACTACCTTTTCTATGTTATTTCTTACTATTATGCTTTGATAGATTTTTTCCAAGCATCCATAGTTTGTTGGAAAGCACCTATTTTAGGCTTTTATCCATAATAGGAAGGAAGTGAAATGTTTGATAAAATGCTTTGGTAGACATGTATGGAAAATGTGGTAGTATAGAAAAGGAGGTGAGTTGTTTGAAAAAATGTCTCAAAGAAATTGGGTCTCATGGTGATGGACATAACCATGAGAGCACATTTCTTTAAGGAATTTTTTCAAACAACTCATTTCCTTTTCTATGATATTGCTTACTATTATTCTTTCATAGATTTTTTCCAAGCATCCATAGCATAGATAAGGCAGTGAACTATTTGAAAAAATTCCTCAATAAAAAGCGGTCTCATGGAATGCCATGACAAGAAAGTGCACTTGGCAGCTGCTCCTAGTTATTACTTATGCTATGTGAAGTAATTGTATCACTGCTTATGTTGACTTTCTAAAAATCTATATTGTAATTGAAATTTGGTCATCTATCAACATCTAGTTATCAGTTATGCAATGCGAAGTAATGCTTTGAGTTTGAAAGAATGCAATATAATCAACGATACAAATATAAACTACACAAATCTATTAAGTAAAATTCATTATTTAAACTCTTTATTCTATTACCTACATGAAGGTTTGTACTCCACTAGCACTAGGAGGTGTTCCCTTGAAACCTACAATATTAGCCTATTCAACATCCAAAACCAAATATTAGAATATCATTCATATAACAATGCTATTCACATGTAATATTTATAATTGTTTACTAGTTACATACCTCAGCTCAATAGATGTAGTGGAGTAAAAAATAGGTGGAGGGATGGTGTATCCAATATCAACACTATGACCCTAAAATTTTATTACAATCATAAAAAATAAATTAGTTAATCTTGCATTTCAAAAATGAAATTTAATAAATTAAATTCAATGAAAATGCTAATATTTACCTGAGTATCGACGCCGAAAGCCTCATTCAAAATGTCATCTGCCAATGCCATCTCCATAGTTGTAGACATATCTTGCACACCAGCCTCCTCACTGACTATGGGTTCATATGTACAAGATGATTTGAAAACCTAACAAGAATGGGGTGGAATCTTATCCCTCAAACTCTCCCCTAGATGGTGTTGTACTGCAAGACTGGCACACTAGATGATACTCTAGGTTAGAGAGCTGATAGATTGTAGAGTTTCCACCTTAGCAATCTCCTTCACGATGGAAGGGGTAGGAATGTGCTCATGTGCCAGCATAGAAAGTGCTCATCTACCTTACCATTGAGGATTGTGGCATGCACCTAGTCTATCTAGTGTCGACCCTCCACCTCTCCTGTGAAAGTACCTCATCTCAAAATAGTTGGGGATTTTGTTGAGGATGAACTTGCAGTAGATTTTCCTCAAGAAATATTGGGGGACCTCATTATTTTTGCATGGTGGATGGTAAAAAAAAATCCACCACCTATCCTAAAAATTATTCCTAATCCCTTGGTGGTGGAACAAATGGATAGAAAACCTCTTTCTATTAAGGTCAAGATTTTGATTTGTGTGTGGGTTAGTGAATAATGAGCACAAATCATATTTTGTAATTTTTTAATCTTTTACTTCTTTCTATGATAATTTACCTGCACAAAAATTCCTACACTCCTTCCTCTTATCCTCCCAACCATTTAATTTTTTTCTAATTGCATCTACATGTGTTAACATGGCTTGGAGTGAATTGTGGTTCTTTCCAAGGTTGAAATTATAGGATTGTTCAACCTCGTGATTAACTCCTCAATTTGTTTTTTGTTGTTTTCTATTTGTCCCATTAAATTTTAATGAGTATCAGAACGTTAAGGAATTGTTGAGGGAGTTTTTTGTAGTGGTTGTTGAGGATTTTTTTCATGTGCTTATTCATGAGAAGAAGGATTTTGAGGTTGATTATCATCTCTTACAAATTAAAGAAATGAACATAAAAAACAACCTAACTTTACCTATTTAACAACAAATTCACAAAAAAAATAAAAATGCTTACTTATTCGACCTCCCCATCAATGTGGTGGCATCTTGGTGATGAAATTGTAAATATTTGATGAAGAAATTGCAATTTTTTTATGTTTCCAAAAAACAAGTGTGTAATAGCATGGTCTACTAGCCGTGAGCGAAAAAAACACAATGAAAATGAAATGAAATGGTTTACTTTTTTTTTTTGTTTTAATAAGCTATAATGCGAGCATGTTATAGAATCGATGTGATTGAGCCTTATGCTCGGTCACACCAAGCCATAATGAGAGCATGTTATAACACACTCGCATTATAGACTTTCAATTTTTTAAAAAAATTGGCCACAATTTCCCCCCTTAACTTTTTGCACCGTCTCTATAGTATGGGAAGCATGTAGAATGTGTTGCATCTTTTGGATTCAAAAAATGTAAAATCGTTTAAGAATTATAAATATTTTTCAATCAACCTAGCAATTAGGAATTTAGCTAGAATGCATGTAGAAAATCAATAATAATTATCTATTTAATTCCAAATAAGGAATATCTTGTATTGGTGGAAAGCTAACAATTTTCTTAATAAACCTTTTTTGGTTCATCAAATTTGGAGAAGAAAAATTCACCAACCACTTTGTTGTCATATCACCACTTTTTGGATCCCCATGATCCTGCAATCACCCATATGATGAACAAGATAGGAATGTGGAGGACCTGCTATCTAGGTTAACTCACATGTGCCATTATAGTCTTCTCTTTATGTTCTTTGTGATTGCATGTGTGTAATGTCATCCCTCGTATAGTGTTGCTTGGCATGTCTTTATATGTTTGTGAGCCTACTTTGGATGACCCTTGTCACTCTGTTGGTGCAAGGATACAAATAATGCAAATCTATTGTGACATTCTTATATTTTTATCTACATTCTTCTATATGTCGTAACCATTTCTTTGCAAGTTGTGTTTTCCTTTTGGGGATGATGCAAGGTGTTGAGACATTCACGTCTCTTCCATTTTGACTTAAAATATCTCCCTTATTCTCTCTCTCTATGTGTCATTCTTTGTGCTCATTCCATGAGTCATTCAAATTGTGATAGTTACATGTGATTCTGTCACTGACAATGAAAACAGGCTGATCATGGTCCATATGCATCTTGGTTGCATGGGGCAAACATCCTCTAGGCATGGCTCTATCATGGGAGGCATGTTTGGGAGAGTTTACAATGAATAAATCTCTGTATGTAAATCATTGTTCACGTTAAATGTGCTCATCATGGTGTTTTATCATTTTCTTTAAAGTGGGCATCAGATGCATCACAGCTCTCATTGGTGCTAAAGTGATGTTGGCCTGCAATGTTGTCCTTCTTAAGTGGGTTTCCTTCAGGGTTTCCATATGGCCAAGCCTTTTGACATGCATTTCCCTTTCCTTAGTGGTGGTACATGGAATGCATTCATGGGTTGCATTTGCCTCTCGACTAGTCCTCTCTTGGGCTCAAGTCATTCCTCAGGTGGGTGTGCTGTGAACTTCAGAAAAACTACTTTGGTCCATCTCAGCCATGCATCTGGGACACAGAACAACTGGCCTTTGGCCAGGTGCCCCAATAAGGCACCATGGCACTGAGCATGGCTTTAGCACTAGGTGGACATGGAGTGCTTCAGCAAACATTGGCCTTGGGCCATTTACCTTGCAGCACTATGTCAAAATTCAGGAGCCAAGTATGGTTGGCCCTGACAGACTTATAAATGTGTTCCATGCCACCTAGTAGACTGATTTCACTAGCCCCATTTGTTTGTGTTTCTGGACAGGTGGGTTTCCTTGCCATTTTTGGAAAAAACTAGGAGAAACATTCCACCTGGGTGAGACAGCAGTGGGGTTGGTCTCCTCCTCTCCTTCTCAGATATTGTAGCCATGTCTGTATTTTCTTCCATGACCTTGTAATCTCTTATTACCTTGTTGTTTGTCATGAAATATTATTAGATCTTAGGGGCTTGATCATCCTCCTTGACCTTTTTTGTCTCATCTTTCCAACAATTTTACAATTAGACCTCTCTTGACACTTGTTTGACTACTTTAGTATGAGTTTGAGCTAGGGCTCATCCTCTCACTAAAGTGGGGAGTAAATGTAGTACCAAAAAAAGTACTCCTTTACATTTACACACTATGTTTGAGTCCCTTAGTAAATTAGACTTAATTAAGCCTCTAATTGGCCCTATTATGCATCTACAAGCCTAATTAATTGCAATTTCCAAAAGGGGAATCATGATTTAGTTAATGCAATTATCATTTTTAACACCCCGAAATGAATAGGTCTTGGAAATTTAGGATAGGATCCATTCGCCATCCCCTTTAGTTGATAAATTCAAATTTTAATATGTTTTTGGCAGCCTTTTTATGATCTGAAATTCAAATTCAAATGTTGGCTTGTAATGTTTAATTTTTGGGAAATTAGAAAATTGTCTATAAAAGCAAGGTCTTTTTATTAATTCAAATCCTAGAAGCAAGCTAGAGCATTAATTCAAATTTCACAAGAGCTAAGGTTATTATCAAAGGTGTTCAAGAACATATTTCTCAATCATTTTTTGCAGCATTCAAGATCTCAAGCATCATGCATGTTTTTAGAGCTAACATTCTGATGTAGGTTTCAAAAATTCAAGTCTAATTTCAAGCATCAAGATCACATCATCAATCAAGCCATTTCATGCAAGATAAAGACCTTGGAGATATCTACTAAGTTTTAGTCCTTCAAGGGTTTCAAATCAAGGGTTTGGTGAGTTGCAAAATAGCAATTGTTCATTCATCATTCCTTTCATGTTTCATTGTTTCAATTCAAGGTTTAATTAGGTCAAAATAGGGTTTGATCAAGGAAAACCCCCATTCACCCAAAAAAACAAATTTCCCCTCTTGTGTGTTTTGCAGATCTTAGGTTGAAGAAGGATTGAAGGTCTCTCAAAAGAGAAAATTTTCAAAAGTTTTCAAAATTGCAAAATTTGTCAACACTGTCGTCAAGCCATAGAAACTCACTTTTAGAATTTATTTTTGAATTTACAATTGTGAAACTTGGAGGAATCAAAAGTGTAGACATAGGACCAGAGGACTGTGAAGGAAAATTTTCAACCCTTGTAACAAGACCCATTTTCCCTTGGGAGAATGAGTCCTAGGAGGACACTCAACACAACCTTTTTGTGATAGGTGCATAAAATCCAATCCTTCTTAGATCCGCAGATGCTTTCTAGATTCTATCAGATTAAGGTTTAATATAGAGGTTTCATGTGTTACATTGCATCATTGCATTCATTTAGTATTTTTCATTCATCTCCCAAAAGTACATTTTAGGCTAATTTACCCTATCCTAAGTCATAAGAAAAACAACAAGATCTCTACCAAGGTTAACTTACCTAAGGGTTGAAAGTCAATCTTTCCCTAGGGGATCTCTTTTTCCTAATGAAACTAGGAAGGAAAGTGTAGATGCATCATACCCCCATTTCAAATTAATGAACCCATTTTTTGATGTTTTAGTAGGCTTCTTTCTTTTCCTCTGAATGGTAAGAAAATACCCTTTTGATATAGATAGTCCTCCATTTTCATCTTCCATAGCTATTATTCTTGGCCATTGAAATTATCAACACTAAAATTTCCTTCTTTCACAAATTCTACCACTCAAACCAAGAAACCCTCATTTTGAGCTTATCAACCAAATAAATGTATGACTTAGATACCAATTGTGAGGATCATAGAGTAATATAAAATAAAATGAACAAAAAATAAAATATAAAAAATAACACTAAACATAAAGACAAATATCATTGGTTCACCCAATATGAGAGCCTATGTCGACAAAGAAACAACCAACACTTCCTTTATGTCATCCAACAAAATGAAGGTATACAACCTACAACACATCCATTATAACTTCATCTTCTCTCTCTCTCAGAGTCTCCTCATAATATTATATAGTACTCAACTATAATACAATGCCCTCATAAAAGGGTTTACTTTCTAGGGAAATAAAAATCAACACAATCTCTATTGTCAAATATGCGACCTAATAATGAATGGTCAAGGTTTACAATGAATAAATATATATCAAATGTGGTTTTCAGGGGAAATTCCCTTGAATCCCCATTGGGACACATGGCCCTTGGACCTTATAGGGGGGTACCCCCCAATGCACACCCTTCCCCCTACCCTTCACCCCATGCTATAGATATTAAACAATAAGACCATAACCAACAATCTCCCACTTGGAGACCAAATGTGACAACTCCATGAAGACAATTAGACTCCACTGGAATAGAAAACCTTGCAAACTCTCCCACTATTCCACACTCTACCATTTCAATAACCATTCCACACACTACCATTGTTCCACAAGTCATACTTGCAAACTCTCCCACTATCCTTGTTGGCTTCATAGGCATTGAGCTGTAACTTTGATCCTGTCCAAGGCATCTGTAGGGAAACATCCTCAACCACTGATCCTAGCACACATTAGGAAACAACCTCAACTCTCAACCTTTGATTTTCAAAGTGGACATGAAAATTTTACTTTTTCAAAGTTAGGTTTGTGGGATTCCTTTTACCCATGTACCCTTTCCAAGCCATCCCTAGTATGTGATTCCCCACCTTATAAAATTTTCTAGTCTATTTTTTGGGTTTTACTAACTCATCATTTCCTTTCATGCCTTCTCCAATCCTCAAAAATTCCTATGATCTCTTTAAATTTCCCTTTAAAGTCAAAATTTCACCCTTCTCTTCACCTTGGTACATATCACAAGGTACTCTTGACTCCAATTCCTGGACATTCTAAAAAATTAGTAACATTTTTAGAATTGTTCTTTTGAGTTTCCCCCATTCCACATAACTCACTGGCACAAGTTCTATCCCACCTCTAACTCTCAACACCCCAACCAAAGGTATGTTGTATGAGTTTTCATTGATCCTTGATAGTTTAAAATTCTTACCATTTTTCACTATAACTTTTACCTACCAGCTACATAGGCTTGGAGGTCATTTAAGACCAATTTGGTTGCACTAATTCATAGAACAACATTTTTTTCACCTAAAACAAAATTTTGACCTAATAAAGGAAAATTTAGATGTCATTTCAATCGATAATAATGGAAATGACCTATATTTCCTATTAATATCCAAAATTGACTTCTACAACCATCAAGCATGACTAGATTGTTCCATGATGATTGCTTTCTTTTGCAAGCATAGATTTGAAGAGGAGAACAAGAAGAAAATCGCCATACTTTAGTTAATTCATCCATTAGTGTTTTCATAACCTAATGTCTTCATGTAATGTCTAGATTGATTTATAGTGAATTTTATAGACCCATTTTAGCTCTACCCACTCAAACCCTTCCACCATTATTGCTCATAATGATAGTGGTGGAAATGATGAATACTTTTTTTCTATTTCAAGTATCTCTATGGATCCTAAGAAAACTATTCTTGTGTGTAGGAATTTAAGAAGATGACAAGGTAAAAAAAAAAAATTGCATCAAACTTTCAACCAACTTATCAACACAAGTCAGTTTAAGTATTTTTAACTAAATAACAATTTTGGTCAAAAATATGATCTATCTAGATTCATTGTAGCTAAGTTAAATATGACCACAACTTGCCCAAATAAAAGTGCTCACTAATGCATATGAGCACCACTTTGAGACCAAATTACCAAAAAAGTAAAATTATTTGAAAATTTTGATGTTTCAACAAATCCTACTCATGTAAATAACATATTTATAAAATACAAAAATATCATTTTGTAGATCTATAAGTGTACTTTTCAAATATATATCTTTTAATAGTTTAATTTTTTTTTGTATTTTATTTTTTATTTTTAATAAGAGTATGTTATCAACAACAAAACATAAGGTTGATTATCTTGTCAAGAAAAATACTAAAATTTATTAGAAGTTTTTGAAAAAAATATGATGCACTAGATAACATATTCTAGGTCAAGATGGTATTAATTTTTACATTTTGGATAAATAATTAAGACAAAAGTTGATGCCCCATGGAAAAAATTGTGTTTTCAATACACACACTTTTTAATTTTTTTTTTTATATATATCAAAATTGGGAAAAAATAAATCCATGCACTAAAGTTTTGACTTACTAATACATAAAAAAATGCTCGGGAAAAAAAAAGAATTTACTATATAAAGAGTGAAATCCCATTTAACATCATTTTTCAACACTCATTTCTTGGACCCTTGGATTTTATGTAAAATCTTGAGAAGATCTTCTATCCTTTTGCAAAAATTTTTGTTCTACCATGAAAGGATGGGTGGGGATAGAGTTCATATTGAACCCAATTCTTGTGAACAATTATCCTCTGATGCTACTGTTTGGCATATTTGTTCTGAAGGTAGGGTTGCTCCTTTCTTGGAATGCCTCAAGGGACATGAAAAAAGTTGTCCATTTAGTTCAACCACTCCTAGGACTCGAGGAAAGTTAAATTTGGCAGAATTGTTTTTGAGGTTGATGAAGATGTGATTGCACATGCAATGAGAATGAATACAAAAGGTAAAAATGGAAAAAACATATGAAAAAATCAAGTAATGAAATTTTAACTCTTTTTCTCAAGGAGGGTGAACAATCCTACTAAATTGCAAGGTGGTTTCAATAGGGAAAAAATTCCTTCGCCATGGGATAAGGTATGCCTCATGCTTATGAAGTTTTTTACTCTTGAAGGTAGATTCAAGTGCTATTATTTTTACCACTTCTCGCTCCTTTAACCATTTCTGACATAATGTGCTATTAAGCTTCCCTTTCTACATGTTAACCTCACTGGAAAGCTCTATTAAGGATATTCTAGATGTGAATAAAAAATTAATAGAAAAATCCCCTATTCCCCTTCATCAAGATCTTATCATGTGCCTTTACCAATTCTATCTTTCCTTATGCCTACCAAAGAAAATTCAAGCTATCTTGATTGAGGAAACCCCCCTACTTCCTTGAAAGTTGTGACCACTTTGACCCCTCAAGGGAAAAATAAAGGTAAAATGAAGAAGCTTTTTGTTTCTAATCATACTTCCCCCCTGCCAAAGTTATTGGGTGAACCCTCTAATTCTACCACACAACCCTCCACCCCTTCTAACCTTATTGAGGATAGTCCTTCACCTATGTATCCTAACTTTGACCAATCTCAAGTAGCTCAAGGTCTTTGTGACCTTAAAAATTGTCTCCTTTCTCTTGGTTTGAGCAAATGTGACCAGGTGGGGTTTTAGAAACCCCCCACCAAAAAGTAGAAAGTTTCACCAAAGTTGTTCTTGGTGGAGGACATTGTTGTTGTTAGTGTTGAAGGGTACAAAATTGAGGAGGTGGTTATTTTTTCTCATATGATAAGATCTAATCGTTTGGCGGGCCACCCAAAGACTTCTAAGAATCTGAAAAGGGTTGAGGATGTTATTAAATAGGTAAGTCTCTCAACTGATGAGGAGGAGAAAGGGTATGATTCTAAAGGTCTACTAAACACTATTGAGATCCATCCCAAGTACACATTTTGCATGGAAAATGTGAGTATGGACCCTCAGAGTGTGATTCATAGATGCCCTCAGTGTGCTTCTTGTTGGTGTGAATATATGTCTTGTACCTAGTAATTTATCTTACTAGGGACTTAGGGGACTTATTCACATGATTAAGTTTACTTAGGATATAAGATTATTTCTAGAAGTCTTAGTTGGATTTTCTAGAACTTATATTATCTAACTTATAATGCATGATTCTTAGATAGTTAGGTTGTTAGTTGTCACATTTCATAAGATTAAGACACATGTCACAATCATGTTCAATCCTATTCCTTACCTTTCCTATATAAGGAAGGTCATTGTACACATATGTAATATACTTCATACATCATCATCATTTTGATAGGTCTTAATATCAAGCAAGCTCATATTCTTGTATACTCTATTGTAGAAGGTTTTCATTGTTTTGCAAGTGGTCTTGGGTGTTGAGCTGATCTTCACTCTTTCATGGTATCAAAGCCAAGCCTTGCAAAACCCTTCTCAAATATGAGGGTTGAGCTATTGCTAGTGAGAAATCTAGGTTATTTTTAGAGTAAGGTTGAGTATGTTCTTCGCTTGCACCATATGGTGAACCTAGGAATCAAAAAAACTTGAAAAAATACCAAATTTGAGGGGTTTTATATATGTTGGTTTTCATGGTAGGTCACTTTTGGCTTATTTTGGAGGGAATTTGATCTTGTATTCAAGTTTAGGGTAGCTAAGAAAGACAAGATCAATTTTTTTTTTCCTAAATCTGAATTTTTTTGCCAAAGTTATGAGGGTTTGAAGAATTTCAAGATCTAGAGGTAGCAGAGCTTCTAGTGCACTTTCAGCCCAAATAGACCTCACCATCATCTTTAGAAGGCCTGAAAGACAAAGATTGATATAAAATACACCTATATTTAGTGTCACTTGCTTTAGGAAAAACAAATTTATTCGGGCAACTCATACAATCCCCCAACTAGTGTACAATTTCACAGAATAAAAAAATGTATTTTTTATGTTCTACAATTTTTTAAAAATATTCAAGCTATTAAAATTTCATTTGGGCTAAAATAATTATCTTGGGAAAATTTTCTAAACATATTTTGTATTGGGAAAAATATTTTAATAGTTTTTGGGGCATTATTTTTTTGTTAGATTAAAAAAATTGTCAGGTTTTTTTTTTTTTAAATCTACAAAGCCTTTTTGTTGTCAACATTTTAAAAAATATATATATATTATTTTCTACTTGCATAGAAAAAATTTGGACTGATAGTAGGCTTTCGTCAGGATTTTTTCAGTTCTAATGGCGACCACTCCTACTAGTCAAAAACTTGTTGAAGTCCCCAATTCCACTTGTGATCACCACTATAGCATCAAACACTTAAGCTTTTGGTGGCACAGGTACCTGCCACCATCTTTGCCACCCATGCTCTTCCCAGCCATCACCTATGGGTGGCACTTTATTTTTTGCATCGATGAATCCCCAAGTAACATGGAGGACCAAGTGCTAACCTTGGGGGCCTAAAATTTTGACCCTATTTAGCCTACAATTGTCCTAAAATAGCTATTTTCTCATTGTCATAAATTTTCACCATTATATCAAAATTATGCAAACAAGATATTGATGGAAAGCTCGTTTTGCATACTTCATATTGGTGCATGTCTTTTTGCATGTTTTTGTTGTAGGTACATTTTATTGGCAACTAAAGTTAGATCTCCTTTTTGGACCTCTAAGCTCGTGCAATGTTTTACCAGTTTTTCTAATTTTGGTGATTCAAGTTGCATTTGGAAGGTATTTATGAGTCTTTAATTTGGTTCATGTACTTTTATTAGATTTAGCCCCAAGTGTGATTTATTTATATTTTTGCATATTTTCTTTTTTGTTCATAACTTGGACATCTTGTCTCGTGAAGAAGTTTCGTATGTGGGGAGGCTTCATTTTTAGTTGTATTTTTACATTTGGGAGTTTCTAATTGTTGTTGAAGGTTAATTTCTTTGTAATTGTGGAGATCTATCATAGTTCATTATGGGGTTTTCATTTCATCCTTCTTTGATTTTTTTGGAAAGGTGAAACTATAAGCAATGGAGAGATGACATTATATAACATATTTGATGGCTTCATTTGTTACCACACTTATACAATCTTGTTCCCCCCTCTTGTTACTGATAGTAAGAAATTTTCTAGGAATTGAAAAAGAGAACATGCCTTAGGAGTTATTACAATGCATATTAATGATGCCACTTTGAATGCTATTGATCATTTTGAGTGTCATCGTACTCTTCGGACTAAAATTTGGGAGATATATAGAGATCCTAATACTCAACCTTTCCTAGATGATCTTGTTTCAGATTTTCTTATGCCTCTTCCCTTTTCAGACAGTATACCTTATGATCATAATACTATCCAGGAGTTTACAAATTTGGAATGATTTGAATCTTCAGACATGAGGATGATGAGGGTTCTTCAGATGTTCCTTCTTCTCCATCAAAGATAGATGTTGTACCTTCACCTTCATTGATTCATTGTGCAGAGGACCATTGTTTGAGGCTCCCATATTTATTGCTCAATTGGACCATTCTGTTGATGATTAATTGAGAACTTCCAGTGATTCATTGCAACAAGTATCTCATTGTCTTCTTGATGGAATTCCTATTTATCAAACATTGCATCCTCGTTTGTTTAGATTTAGAGGACACATTTGAGGGGTTATCTCTCCTCTTTGATGACAGTCATTGCACAACTTTTGTCAAACCATATTTGTCTTTGGATCTTGTTCCACATCAGTTTCCACATAATCCTGATTTGTCACCTTCTTCATTGATTGGGTATGTAGCTGATTTGATTGTGGCATCTTCATCTTCATTGGACAAGGAGACACATGAGCATATTTCAAATACATCATCATCATACATATTTTTGCTTCTTTCTTTCAATTTGTATCTAGAATGGGAAGCATTCTAGCATTTGTACTTGGTTTTGTTTCTTCCAAAAGGGAGACAATTTGTTTGTAAATATTGTATCATGTTTTGTCTTTAGACACTTACCATTTTTTTAGGTGATTGCACATTATGAGGGGGCTACATAGTCTCTCTCTTTCCCTCTTATGGGGGGCTATTGATTATAATATATCTATGTGATGGATGGTGTACTTGGGCGGTGTCTTGGAATCCTTTATCTTTCATCACTTGATTGTTCTTTTCTCTTTTTGGAGAGGAGTTTTATCCCACTAGGGTTTCCCCTTTTATCCATTTATGAGAGATTGCATTTGCATTTGTACATGGTTACCTAAAATGGTCATGTAGCCGAGACCCAGCTTTGCATTTTTTGCATCATTTGCATAATAATATTCACCCTAAGTGACACATATAAGGGGGGGTGTTCGTGTGAATATATGTATTATACCTATTCATTTATTTTACTAGGGACTTAGGGGACTTATTCACATGATTAAGTTTACTTAGGATTTACGATTCTTTCTAGAAGTCTTAATTGGCTTTTCTAGAACTTATCTAGCTTATAATGCATGATTCCTAGTTAGTTAGCTTGTTATTTTTCACATGTCATAGGATTAAGACACATGTCACAATCATGTTCAATCCTATTCCTCACCTTGCCTAGATATAAGGAAGGTCATTATACACACATATGAAATATACTTCATACCTCATCATCATTTTGATAGGTCTTAATATCAAGCAAGCTTGAATATTCTTGCATACTCTCTTGTAAAAGGTTTTCATTGTTTTTGCAAGTGTTCTTTAGTGTTGAACTAATCTTTAGCTCTTTTACTGCTAGGGCAAGGAAGATTGTTGAACTCAAAAAGAAGGTGTTGAACATTAAGAAAAATATGGCCAGTCTTTCCAAATTCAACTCCAAGGTTATCCACAAATTTGTAACTACCCTAGATGCTTGTTGCAAGATAGAGTTGGAGAAGGTGGGTGACAATGATAATAGTAACAAGGAACTTTTCATGTTCCTCATTGATGATTGGGGTCAGGTATTTGGTTAGGTTTTTTGTTTGTTTTTGATGTACTGTTAAAGCATTTTTATTGTGTTGCTATGGTCTTTGGACTTTGTTTTCAGCCTCTGGGATTTTTGTAATTGGGCCAAAACCCTAGTTTTGTTGCTTTATCTATCAAAACATCATTTTTCAATGTTTTATTAGCAACTAAATTATAGTGTCAATAAAGCACCAATAAGTTAAGACCTCAACATTCCACACTTATCTAAAACATAAAATATTTTTCCAATATTCATAAAAATAGAAGTAGAAAATTTGTATGTAATTCATGATTTAAAAATATAACCATGGAGTATTGATAACTAAGATTGAACTATTAAACATTTAGGAAATTTCATGTCCAATATGATTGTACCTTGTTGTATAGAAAATGTGTTGAAATAAATTATTTTGTGAACTATAAAACTATTGTCATCTTAAGATACATTATGTAGGGTATACAATTAACTAAGAAAAGTCTAAATTGAAAATAGTATTCTCTTGAATTGTTGATAATTTTAGTGGTCAAGAATGCAATTGGGTATAGACTTTCTTTGATACAATGAATAATTCCAAACTGATATAATAATATGTTTAGAAAACCTATAGGAACACCTCCTAAGATTAAGGTTGGCTCAAAGCAGAGAAGAGACTACCCACTCTCATAGTTAGCCTTTAATTGTCTTAATTCTATTGATAAGCCTCTACTTACCTTCTTGAAGATAAATTTGTAGCCTTAAAGGTGGAGAAAATCTTTAGGATTGTGGATCCACATTTTTGGGACCTGACACAACCCATATGTAATCACCAAAATCAATATAAATTACCTCACATACCTTTTCTATGAGTGTGGGGATGCTTACTAATTAGAAGTCAACTGAATAAAAAAAAACCCTTCAAATTCTTTATTTTGCATGAACATGAATGCATTCACTTCTTCTCAAAGAAATAGTTCACTACTCTTGATGAACTCAAAGGGGAAAATACTTGTTTTTTGGGGCATTTTAAGATATTTCTAGGTATTTTTACATACCCACCACCTATATGAGTAGTGAACTCACCAAAATTAGAAAACTACAAAGTTTTGAAGATTGCACACAAGTCTATCTTCTTCCCTAGGATGCTCCAAATTGTCATAAGTCATCAAAAACACTACATACAAGTTCTTGATGCTCCAAAATCTACCTCATTCTTGTGAAGTGACTTGTTAACTAAATGGGAGAAAAATAGATATTTATAATTGTAGTTGAGGTATGATTCTCTAATCATCTTAACACCTAATTTGACTCTTTTAGTGAGCTAGTTTTCCCAAAACCTAAACTCATTTCTTAGACATGTTAAATTCATCATTTAAAATGGACATTAGTCCTTTTCCTAGGGTTCTTACCTCCTTAGACTTGGTCACACATACATTTTTATCCATTGGAAAAGTGAACATAAGGGTAATGAGTGAGCTCTTCATAATTAAAAGAAGTTCTAAATTAAATGTAAAGTAAATTAAATATGGCCTACTTAGCTCAAAATTTGATGATGGATAAGTGACATGTTAGATGTCAAGAACCAATTTACAAATTATATGGATTTTAGAGGTTAAATTAGACAAAGATCTCTAATTTTACAAATTGTCTATATTTGTACTAGTTCACCTCCATGAGTATGGATTTGATAGTAGCAAGGATATTTGGGCTGCTGGGATGGGTTGCGGGGACACCCTTGTTGTAACAAAAAAAAAGAAAAAGATAGTAGCAAGGATATGAATTGATGCACACATATCTAAACTAGTAAGAGGTAGTCTAATGTAATTCACTAACCTTAATTTCTATTATATACTTCTTGTAAGGATAAGTAGTGTTCACAAACAACTTTGATGAATATACCAAATAGCAAGGGTCATGTTGTCCTTGTTCATACCCATAATGAACTAGCTTTAAAACTCTAAGAAAAATGATTGAGGATAACAAGTTAACATGCAATGGTCCTTGGATGAGGTGCTCTACTGTAAATGCTACTAGATTCTTTTTATTCTTCAATATGAAACTCTAGTTGTGCTCAATAAATTTTTTCTATGATGTCCTAGATGATCCCCATATGATTTCAAATTAGTAAGTGAGTATATTTAAATACAACAACCAATCACATAAATCAACAAGTGCTAAGGCAATTCAGAATAGCTAGTGAAGTAGTTAGCAACAACTAAATTGAAATTTGAGTTCTAAAAGTGAACGTCTAGTTCCATGA
Organism: Sequoia sempervirens; assembly: GCA_007258455.2. NCBI lineage: Eukaryota > Viridiplantae > Streptophyta > Pinopsida > Cupressales > Cupressaceae > Sequoia > Sequoia sempervirens. The sequence continues at coordinate 388,471,416 of VDFB02000017.1, forward strand.
CTATGGATGTGACTTAGGTCAAGTCTACATTTGCAGATCTAAATGTTTATTTTTCTAAAGATCTATTAGGATTAGAAATGCAAATTGGACAATCAATGATGGTAGAGATCAGAACATATTCAATGCTACAAGCCAATTTCATAGACTATACCTCTTATAAATTGATTATTACATTTACAACTTTAATGAAAAACAAATTCAAAGCATTAAAAAAACATGAATATGCAATTTTCACCATTACATATGAAACTCCCTATATTAAAAAATATTAACCATTACAAATAATTTAAAGTTCAGTAATTAAAAAATATTAAATGCCATATAACAACAATATTTAAATAAGAAAATAGCTGAGCAAACGGTGGAACGTCAAAAGGTTTGTAGCCTCATTTAGTTTTCCCTTATATGTGTCCATGTCTGTCCATTTAGGTTAAACTCGAAACCGCAGGATTGGTGGAGCTGCATGATAAGAGAATATAGAAGTCGCGTGTGGGGAACAAATTTCTGAGGTAGTCCAGCGAGATCCACAAGCAAAATGGTTGATCAAAATATGGTGGAGATGATCAAGATGAAGTGAAACTAAGTCCTTAACAAGAGCAAAAGAAAGCAAGTCAAGCCAGGTAGGAGTTCAGTTGGAAATTTGTTTTCTGCTACACCACCACTAGAAGAAAAGTCAAGCTGTGCAAGTACTGATGATTAAGAAGGAAGGTAAACCAATGCAGTCTGATTACAAATTTACAAGGATCCTTATCTAAATTTGTAATAACCAGACTGCATTGGGTTACCTTCCTTCTTCGATCATCAGTACTTGCACAGCTTGATTTTGAAGAAAAGGACTATCTGCTCTTCAGGTAAATCTTCAACCATTTTCGAATCGGACATCATTTTTACATTTAGATTAGTTTGGCCACTGGGTTTTTCTACTGCTTATTTTCATCCTTACTACCTACTGCTTATAGATTACCAGTGGTTGGGTTTGAAACTCAGTATTATCATTTCAATTCAACAGCTATAATGCATGTGTGATTGCAATATTTTATTCTCATTCGAACCTCAAAACAGACCAATCTCATTACCCTAAGCTGTGCAATTTTCTAGATACATCCCAAAGAACTTGTAAATCTTTTCAAGATCGGTTTGTTGGCTGCCATTGCTTATTTGATCGATTGTCAGGAAATTCGTCGTAAATGTGTTATAAGACTGTATTTCGTATGATATCTATAAGAAGTCTTAATATATGAGTACATGTTTCCGATTGTAACTGTGTAGGATTTACTCAAAAGTAGAAATATATATCATTAAATTTTGATATTTTCTGTTCATGTTCCTTTGATCTGATGTGTAACAATATATTGAGCTTATTTTGTCAGTTTATTTCAGTTGTATCTAGTATTTTATATAAAATTGTATTAGTTATATTTTTTACGGTTCTAGGAAAATTCACCACCACCAATTCATCGCCATGGAAAATTCACCGATGGAAAATTCACCGTCAGGTAAAACTCACAGCCAGCAAAACATTGATTTTATTAAAAATATTAAGGTGAATTGTTGGCAGTGAATTTTCTGTCAGTGAATTTTTCATGGCAGCGAATTGCTGACGGTGAATTTTGTTGGCGATGAATTTGCCAGATGCCATTTTTTACTATTATTGGACATATAAGATGTTGAGCGATTATAAAGCATAGACTTGAACCTTAGTAACATCATTGTTGCAATTTGTATTGATAAGATTAATGAATGATGAGTGGTGAAGGAAGAATTTGGCATAAGCTTCCTTATCTAGCTAGTATAAAACTAGTTGTATTGGGTTCAATGGATAATCTAGATATTGCCTCTAAGTCACCTCAATGGAAGTTTTGGACAAGAGTAACGACCTTGAAAAAATGTGGTATTAAAATAAATGACTTCATGATAAAAACATTTTCAGTTTTCTGATAAGATTGTCTTTATTCTACTATTTGTAGAACTATTATCATAAGCAATCAATATTTTCTTAGTATATTTTTATCTTAGATGTATACTTGAATGAATTGTAAAGAGATAAATATGATAGCTACATTTTTCATTCAATTATTGTACTATAATGTACCCTAAAATAATACCCCATTTTTAATAAAATTGAATTAAATAGCAGCATATAAAACTATTTACTTGTACTACTTTTTGTTAATGAGTTTTCTTTATCATCATCAATTTATACTATCATACCAAATGAAATTATTTACAATATCAATTACAAGGGGCTAGTTAAGAAAACATGCATATTTTTCTCATTTATCCTAGGTTTCAATGTTCAAAATTATTTTATTTTCATTCCATCCCTATGTTTATCCCCTATAGGATGATTCATTTATTTTAGGCCCATATCACCAATATTCATTTCCCATCATTGATTTTGTCTCGAATCTAATTGTTCTCATTATTTTTTAGGAGCTAAAATATATCATGCTTTTAAATGTTCATCAATCCTAGAATTCATTTTAGATTGTTGATCTCCATTGATCTATACTTGCCAAAAATATTTCCAAAGACCAAATATATCATCAATTTGATAGCTCAAGACCATCACACTATTGGGTAGAAGAAGTGCAATATTTGGCAAGATTTTAGACAAGAAAGGATAAATCAATAGTTTAAAATGAATTCTAGGGTTGATGAACATTTGAAAGTGTGGGTATATTTTAGCACCCAAAAAATAAATGAGAATCGTTTGATAAGAAGAGACCAACAATTGAGAAGGAATTTTGGGCTTAAGTACATTTTAACTCCCAAAAAACAAAGATAATTATTAGATTGGATATGAATTTATAGTTTTGAATAGTGCCATTATATAAAAAATTCCTTTATCTGGTGCTGATTTAATATCTAGTTCATGTGAGTTCCAATGCTTTCTCAATAGTATATTTGTGTTTACCATTACCTACTAGACCCCCAAAGAGGGCATTGCCGCTTGACCTGCTAGAGGTTGCCACTCTAAGGACCTTGCTTCAACTTTAAGAAAAAGGAAAATATATATTGGGGGATTGTGTTGACAAAGAAAAAATTTTAAAGGAAGGATGGTAATTAATTTTCATAACTATTGTTTGCTAGGTTTCCTTACATATTTGGATTGATGTGCATAAATTTGTAAATAAAATTAATATTTTTCTTAAAAAAGGAAAGATTTGTAATCAAGAATTAATATTTTTTACCAAAATAAGGAAAGATTTGCAAGATTTTATTATAATGTTTTTTAAGGGTAATTTCTTAAAGTTATCCCTATTTACAACCTTAGTGTTGTTTGATCCATGTTATTCTTGGTTTTCTTGGTTCGTGAGTTTCTTTGATCTTGTATAAGGGTTGAGGCCCTTTCAAAATTCTTTTTTACTCTTAATGAAAATAGAATAAAATGAATCACACACTATTACCAATATATCATCAACATCCATAATTATCATTTTATTAGTATTTTTTGTGGACGTAATTAATAAATATTAATGTCATTCAATTTGAATCATTAATTTAAACAATAAAACATAATATTTTAAGGCTCAATAGCTTGGATGCTATGTTTAGAAGCTCTTCATAGCTTTTTTCCCTTTTATCTCCATTTTTTTCTTGTTTTCTTGTAAGAGTAATTAATTCTATAATTACAGAAGGAATCTTACTAGGACTATAAATGTCTAGGGGGGACTAGTTAAAATTTCTTAGGAATGTTGTTGAGGAAAATTAGGAACCTTTTTAAACAAAGTTAAACTTTTAGTTGAAAATAGTAAATAACTATAAGGAAGTAGAAATTATAATCTAGTAAACTAAAAAAAATCTTTCGTAAAAAAAATTCATTTTCATCATCTAACTATTTCTTCAATTTCATAATTTTGTCTCTAACATAAATTAAAATAAAATAGAAACCCTATGTGAAACGTCTTCACAAGGGCCTAAATCTGATGGCTGTAGTGTGTAATTTTATCCTAAAATACAATTAAAATTGTGGGAAGACTCCTTTGTATTAAAACATTATATAGAAGTGCTATTAAATATATATCTAAAGATAAACTTTAACATTTATAAGACAAACAAACAGAATAGACCATTAAACTGAAACTATACTTGCATGACCTCTTTTATAAAACCTTCAAAGTTCAATATATTCTTTGAAAAAGGTCTTCAAGAGATTCTTCAATACAAATTTCCCATATAAAATCTGAAACTCTTTCATAAAAAGTTTCTCATAAACTCTGATATTCATCTGTGACAGCGTCTATAACCCTTTCTCCACCCAAAAACTAAAATAAAATTTTGTTATGGCTTGGGCCATGAGGCTAAGAAAGTGGTTCTCATACCTTTTTTATGGAATCAAGAACTAGCAGAATTTATTCTTCTACTGACTTCCACTGCATTAAAACAAAATATTATTCTCTATAGAATCATACAGCAAGCACATTATAACAAGCAGGAGCCAATTACACTATTATAACAGCAGTAAACTCAGCTGATTCAAATTCGCAACAGCAAGTCAATGCTATATCCAAGCCTGCAGGAGCTGACTGCACTTTAATAACAATAAATTTTAGCCCAGTAAATTAATAAATAGGCAATAGCAACTTAACTGATCGTAACTGAAGGAATCTTAGAAAACACTCTATTCTCTAAATACAGAATATTATATTACAAAATCTTAGAGTTGCTGAAAGAAACAAGAGCTGCAGTGCAGAGTAGTTCTTGTCAAGTGCTCGCAGAACAGTTTTGATGAACTGTGGATTGTCACAAAGAAAAGAAGCAAAAATGCTTCCCCTATTTGCAATTGCACATGTTGAGAGCTAGAAATTAGACCCCTTGAATATGATGTGTCTGATAATGCCAATCTGGTTATTTTGTTGCTGCAGCAGGACTAGGTGAAGGATTAATTAGCATACTGCCTTTACATACACAAAGTTCCATTAACACAATTCCATTTGATGAATGGGAAGAGCCAAATCATGTTCAAAATACAGAGAAAGCCCTCTTCTGATACACATCCAAATGTTGCATGACATGCAATAGTTGAAAGTGCTTAATCCAATAAATTTTGTATTGACTGTTTTTTTTTGCTAGTTACCTTGCTTTTTTCCATGTTTTAAAAAAGAGCAATTTCACAACTGGTGAAATTTACCCAAGATTAAGTTTCAATCTGCTCCACAAAACTTGTTTTCCTTTCCTTCAAAATTTGATCCAAAAAATACAAGCATTGTGCTAGTGCTTAATACAAGAAATTTTGTAACAACTGGTTTTTTTGCTAGTTGCCTTGCTTTTTTCCATGTTTTAAAAAGAGCAATTTCACAGCCGGTGAAATTTACCCAAGATTAAGTTTTAATCTGCTCCGCAAAACTTGTTTTCCTTTTCCTTCAAAATTTGATCCAAAAAATACAAACATTGTGCTCCTTGCATTTGCAAGTTGCACAAGGGTTTCAAGTCCTGCATTACAGTAGGAAACATGATTGATAAAAATACATGTTTACTTCAGAAATAACAAACTATTACAGTAAGCAAGATAGAAACGAAGAATGAGACCATAGAATATTCATCTTTTATAAACTAAAAAATGCAGATATAAAGATAATATCCACAATCTTATCTTGCTATGTTGTATCAAAATTTGGGATTGTTAATTTTGAATTGTATCAATTAGATACTTGTGCTAACATCTTAAAAGCACCCCAAAATCTCAATTGTAAATCAATTAAACAATAAGCTTCAAATATAGCAAATCCAAACACTTGGTAAAAGCTCCGATGAGCTCCATAAGGTCATTATCATAAAAATATGAAGGAGCATTCACAGGGGTGACCTGTTCACGCATCAAGTCATATACAACCAATTTCTAAAAGTATTTAAATACAGGGATCTTTCTACTTATCTAATATAAAATCCACACAGTAGCATAATGCCTATCCCTATTTATCTTGCAACAGCATTCCACTATCCTATCTATCCTGCAAGGGCATTCCACATGAGCTCGCCCAATCCTCCAAGGGCATTCCACATGGGTTTGCTCAATCCTGCATGTATCAATCAATACACCAATAAAATAGTGTCAAATATCAAAACCACATTATCTCATAACAAGTGAGCTTTCACTACTTAATATAAAACACACTAAATGTTGTTAAGTTGTATCACAAAAAGTCTTTTAAACAAGTTCTAAACTCCAATAAAAATTTTAAAATTTGAAATTGATATTTTCATTGCTACTTGTATAGGAGTAATATTTATGGAATCTCTTGTGTTAAACATTTCAATGACTCTAATATGTGTACTATTTCTTAAAACAGTCCAAGAAGTGATTTTATGTATCAATTCGACTTGTTTCTGATGCTCAAGAATTTATCTAGTTCGTTCTTCTAATCAATTTTAAGTCCTATGATCAGTCCCCAAGCCATACAAGAGACTAGACATTGGCAAAGTTACAGAAATAAATAACATAGAGCATCCACAATTAAAACACGCCCAGACAAGATATTAGCATTAAAGCAAGAGAATGCATCAAACACAACAAACAAAATAGTATTTTAAAAACTAGTGAATGATTAGTTTCGACTTCTTTAAGTTTCTTAAATTACAGGCATTTGATGCTATAATATTTAGGTTTTTGTTATAGGTTTTTGTTGCTTAAAATGTAATCTGCCCAAAGAAGAATATGACATTTCACAATACTGTTTGGAAAGCGGAGGCTAAAAACAAGCTGTTGGACAAAGAATTATAAAGAGCAAACATATGAAAGTGGCATCTTGACTTGTTAGCAAGTTTTGGCATTGTTGGACGGTGGACCTATGCTACTTCTCATGCAACATCTTGAGCTTCTTATCAGTATGCAATAGGTCAGTTCAATTTAGACATTGGACCGCCTTTAAGATTTGAGTTAGTCAAGTCTAGTTTGAGATGTTTTAATCTCGTAGAACCATTTGATAATATTGGATTTGCTATACATGTAGGCAATGTACATTGCAAGAAATTTCTTATAGTGTAATGTTTTGTGTTAATTTATGGTATTTGTATGGATTGTGTCCTATGAGTTTGCTCTATATGTACTGTATTGTTATGCTGTTTGAGATGTCTGGGATTTGTATCCAGCTGCATTGGCGTTTGGGCTCTCTAGATTTTTATTGTTGTTATGTTATTAATCTTGTTGAGTGGAACTTGGGCTGCATTGTATTTGTGTCTGCTGTAAATTCTCAAACTTAGTAACTAAAGAAGTATAGATAAGATGTAAAAGCTTAATGTTGTAAGATGTACTCTATCAAGTTCGGTGCCTCTAACTAGCATTGAAAATCTGAAGGCTAGATTTTAATTTATGTTTTATCTATTAATTGAAATCTGTAGCTGTAAAAGTCCAGTTTAGTCTCCTCTTAGATAATTTCGCTTGGGGTCAAATCTGTAAACTGTGCTGGAAGAATTCTCTAGGAGCTGAATTTTTCGGAAGTGTAGGATCTAGTGTATTTGCTTGTGCAGCTACTGCCTCTTCTGCTGTTATGTCTAGTTTTTGAGTAATGCTCTCTTTTGAGTCTACTTCATAGTCTAATCCGAGATCATTGGATTGTGAGCCCCTTTGTTTGTCTAGTTTGGATCAACGATAGTGCTGAATTTCTAGGTGTTTGTCGTTTAGGTGATCATACTTCTTTTGAAAATCATTTGAGTCATAATCATTATTGTAGTGTTCACACTAGTCTGTTCTTGTGCATGAATGTGGCTAAAGAAGCAAAATGCTCATATGACACAACCAATGCACCAATGCTTGGTGTCTCCTATATTTTTACCTTATTAATGTTTAAATTGGTGGCAAATTGCAGTTAAGGGTTTTCTTTGGGGTAGAAAGGGCCTTTGGCAAATTTCTGAAGAGAGGATGAAAAACATGCAAAATGGTCCTATGGAGTTTCAATAAAACCAGTGTTTGGATTTTCAGAAGAATAATCCATTTTGTTTACTTCAACTTCTTCATTGCCCATCCCACTCACATTCACATTATCGCTGCTGCTAGTACTAATTTTGTAGTGTTCTTGTGTGATAACAAGCTGAAATCAAAAATATTTTAAAACTAGTCAAAATGACATACTTTGATGCGACAGATGCTCTTCAACCAGTTAATGTCTTCGCTGTATTGAAAAAATAAGCCTCTTTAAATATATTGTTGAATCTTGATAACTTGATGCCATATTTTTCACATGCTTTCAATAGGGAAGGGCAGCTGTAGATCTTCAAAAGCAGGCAACGGCAATACCTTATTGTAATCTCCAAATTCATTCAATAACAATGAATGTTTGAAGTTCTTCTTTTGTATATTAGGGTGAATAAGGGCCGTGAGAGGGTTTGGGGGATCCCACACCCCTTTAGACACATTAAATAATTGTCAGGTGCCCAACCATACTCTGGACAGTCGATGGATGTTTGAGATGCCCCCAGTTGCCTCGGGTTCAATGAGGCATCCACTAATTGTTTCTTGCCATCCCCAATAATGGAAACGCGCTTATTGGATGTTTTCAATTTTTCTTTGTTGGGGGATACAACTAGAAGATGTTCTTTGATGTCATGCTCTCCCCGAAATGCCTGAGGGGACAGGGGTTTGAGGGGTGGGCATGCATCTTCATGTAACACTTATCTTGCCTTAGTGATTGTTTCATGGCATCTTCTAATGATCAAGGGTTAAAATGTCCTACCTCGGCATGGAGCCTGGGTCAAAGGACACTAATGAAATTGAAAAATAATGATTGTTTGCCAAAGTTATGTTGTGCCTTAATATTGCGAGTTTTCCGTCCTCTAATTATTGTGGGGACAGATTTGGTGTCTAATTGCTTGATTGTAACAAAGTTTAGAAGTTATTTTCTCGAGGGTTGGCTGCTTGGCATTTTGTTTAGAAAGTTTTGAGGAGGTTATCAAAACTTTATTGAATGACTATTTAAAGCTTTTGTGTGAATTTTCTGGTAAATAATTTACGTGCAACAAAAGGGTTAAATTGTAACTAATCTCTATACTAGGAATTGAACTAGACAAGCTAGAATTCATAGATCTTTTACTTGCCATCATATTAGAGATGAGAGAATTCAGAAATAGATACTCTCACTAGAATTTTCGTGTCTCCTTCGCTGTTACACTTATGCTGACTTAAGATGCTTTTCAACATGCCTCCTTGGCTTAACACGGGTCTTATATTTCTGCTTGACATCTACTAGAGACTTTATTTGATTTTTCAGAGAAATTCTAAACTGAATTTAACATACTAAATTATGACAAAACTTGGCTCTGTTACCAATTTGCGGAATTTAACAACTCAAATTATCATTAATTCATGGCACAAGAGACATAGTACATGACACGAGATATAGCAAGATTGCATGAAGCGCAAGCTAAGAGCATAACTCTATAAGACTCTTCAGACCCTATTCAAGACTTAAGACTCAGTCTTTTTCCAACCACTGATGCCAAATGAGCTCAAAGTGCTTGCATTTATAGAAGGATGCAAGAAGATCAGCAGCTCAAAACAAGATGCTTCCTCAATGGATCGAACAAAAAGATAAAAAGCATTTGTACAAAGATTCCAAAAACCAGCAAAAGTAAGTGAATAATTTGGGTTTTAGTGGGTCCTTGGGCTCTCTTCACATTTTTAGAATCATATGCACACCCCACTATGCCCCAAATAACTCCTCAGCCCCAACATAACCCCAAAATGAGGATTAATGCTGCCACTCTTATCAATGCTCTCACTAACTTTGAAGCCTTACTGCTGGGCTGGTCCTGCTAATAAAGTTAAGGACGATAGGTTTAATGCTTCTATGTTGATTGCCACATTTTCCTTATGGATTGCACCAATGAACTCTTTATGGCATGCATCCAGTTCCAAAAGCACCACATCACATCGTTGGAGATGTACTCTGTAGAGCTCGCGCTAAGAGGAGATATGCTGAAATCATCCAAGAGCGTGGGTACTATCCGAATCCTAACAAATAACAGAATACACCTCCGTAAGCTTAACATGTTGATAGTACTCCCCCTCATATCCTCTACATCTTGCGTCCCCAACTTTTAATTTGGTCCACCACTGTAGAAGGAGCCTGGTTTGGAATCATGCAATAGATCTGGAGATCCCTCAACTGAGTCAGCAAATATGATCTACAATTTGATATTCTGCATTAAACTACTGTTTTGGTTAACTACCAAGTAGAAAGTTTTCCGTACAGTTTGGCGGCTAGCTTTCATGTATTTTCTGACTACTATTTTTTATGTAATATCTGATTACTACTTTTTCTTTGCTTTATGATATATATATTTTCTTCTCTATGTGCTGAATGAGGCTATGGTGTGGGAGTTTTCGTGAACATCCTTTTTTTACTATTTATTTGCCTCATTTAAAGAAAAAGTTTCATCAATGGCTTCATAAGTCTTTCTGCTACCATCCATGGCAGCTTGATCTATTCTGAGAGCACTGACAGTGGCATAACTTTCCCTTTTCACCAAAACTAGAGGGCCTTTATATTATGTGCTCAGTGAAGAGGGCCTTATCTTTACCTCTTCACTGAGCAGATAATATAAAGATGTACTCTTCACTGAGCTTCATAAGTCTTTCTGCTACCATCCATGGCAGCTTGATCTATTCTGAGAGCACTGACAGTGGCATCCTTATACAATCTAGAGTACTAGCTGAGCAATAAAGCCCCTAACACCAAATTATAATGAAGTGGACTGCGGATTTAGTGGGGTTTTGTTCAGTGTGAAGGAATTTGATTGGATACATATGAGGAACACTAATTGAGGAATAAAGGAAGCTGACCACTCCTTAACAAAGTGGGCTCCAGATTCAGTGGGATTTTGTTCAATGTGAATGAATTTTTGAATGCTAGTGCAGAGTTGTTTTAGTGAATAAATAGACCCTTTAGGCGAACAGTATGAGCAAACAGGAGCAATTCCCTTGAGCTCTTGGGAAAGTTTTATGTAATGATGGTAAGCCAAGGTAAGTCCCTTAAGCGTGGGAAAAGAGCCTTGAAAGCAGATTCTTAGGTTCAAACTCCATGAGACATGATCAATTGTTGAACTTGGATAAAATAATACATCAACATGCTGGGTGGAGCATACACCAATAAATGAGGCTGGGTGTTAACTTGAAAAGGTGAATTTACTAAATCAGGAAATGGGGCAAGAGTGTATATATGCGTATCTCATCTATGGATATCCATTAATGTGCTATTTGTGCACAAGCAGCATTTGGTGAAGGGAAAGAAGTGGTGTACCCTGGGTGACATTTGGAAGATTATGGGATCAGGGGAAAATGGCCCTTGCAGTTTCCCCAATTGTCCTAATGCTTAGGCCCCAACAAAGGGTTGCTCTTTTAGAGTGAGGACATATAATATCCCTTTTTACTTAATGAGCTTATGTGGGCCTTATCTTTATTTTTTTTATGGACGTATAAAAATATCTTAAGAAAGAGGCCATTGTTTAGTAGCAACAAATAAAATAATAAAAAAATATATGGGGATGTGTGTTTCCATAAAAGGTCTTGGTAATCTACAGGACACTTGACAGCTTCTTCACGACAAATTCTATGCCAAGAAATTAATGAGTTACAAGTTGATATTCATGACAAAGTGAGGCTACTTTGGGGAAAGAGTCTCATTAATAATTTATTTGTTATCTTTGAGAGGGAAAGTGGGGTGTTGGAAATTTGTGCCTGTTCATGCTATAAATCAAGGTGCTTAGACATTCAGTCTTTTCTGTCATAATTTTATCTTTGAGAGGGAAAGTGTGGTGTTGGAAATTTGTGCCCTGTTCATGCTATAAATCAAGGTGCTTAGACATTCAGTCTTTTCTGTCATAATTTGAGCCTTGTGTTCAGCTATAAGATTTGAGAAAAAACTTTGATTTCTTGAGGGCAATCTCACACAGATGTATTTGTACATCAAAACTTTGTTCGGATATATTTTGATATTTGCAGCAACTTTTAAAATTATGAAGATTCAACATATTGGAAGTATATTTTGTAATCATTGAAGCAACACTTTTGTTATGGAGGAAGCTTTATTCGTATTTTAGATTAAAGTTTGTTGAGGAAATTATAGAGTATACTGGGGGACATCTCCCTTTTGGGGGAACATCTAGGGATGCCGTACTGCCCCATGATAGCGTGGGGGACCCAGGCAAACATCAACTGGTTCAGAGACATCAAGGGGCATCCCGAACAGGTAAAAAGCAGATTTTTTAAATTATAAAGACAAAACACAAGTGTACTTAAAAAACCTTGGCGTTCGTTCTTTTGCAAGCACCCTAGCATACAGTGTTGGTTGGGTGTAAATACAGGAGCTAGATGAATCTAGCAGTTCCAGTGATCAGCCACAGCATGCGCATTGGACAAGGAATTAGATTAGCCATTATATTTTGCGTCAGTTTCACTTTGTAGTATTGTACTTTGTGTCTTGAACTTGCTGACAGGTATCATATGTTCTGATAACAGAAAGTTCAGCTTTCAAATTATGAGTAAGTATGTTTAAATGAAACATTCACGCCCCAAAAGAAGCTAAAACATAGCTCTAGGCCCCTAAGTACACTGCCTGTCTTTTTGATATGCCTAATTCATGGAGACAAAATGTTTCTTGTTTTAGCTTCCGACAGCTTTAAATTACAGGCTGCCACATACAATCTTGTAAACCAATGGTTGTACCTTTTTAGTCTCGACTGAAGTGAGACACCAAGTGTGACACTGCTATCATATGTAAGCGAATAGGGATTAGTCTTAGTTGACCAGACATTGGCTTGTTGTAATTGGTCTCTTGGTTCATGCATAAGATCCTTGTAATATTGGTCAATTAGTATTTGCAATTTAGCATATCTTATGGCAATCACACAGCAAAAACTTCTTGGTTGAAGTAGAAGCAAATGCTTCCCTTAAAGACTCTTTGGTTAAAGTAGAAACAAAATGATAAAAGCAAATACAATTGGTAGTGTAAGGCATCTTTTAAGTCTGCTGCATAATGGATCAAAGAGTCGCACTCCCATGAATTGTAATGATTACTGGACATGAATAAAATGGGTTTGCCGACAACACCTTAGAAATGCCTTAAAGAGGCATGCTGATATTGAATGCAATGATTGCTGGACATGCGTAAAATGGATTTGTTGACAATACTTTTGAAACTTTAAGCTGTCCATCTCATGCAATTGGCAAGTGTAAACCCAATTTCAACAACATTCATCGCCATTCTTTCTGTAGGGACATATTGGCAAGTGTAAACTCAAATCTAGCTAACTATTATCATTTGAAAAATGCAAGGAGGGCATTCAAAATGCAAAAGGTAATATTGGAGTTGATTACTTAATTGATGAGAATCAAAATAAAATTACTTGTGTTCATTTTTTAAATTGAATTTTGTTTTAATTTTTTAATAGTTTTCAAGGTCAAAGAGAATTTTTTTTTTGCATTGATCAACAAATCTCAATTTATATTGAATACGCACAAATCTCTATCAAATTTCTATCAACTTGTGTCTGCCAGCTACCAACAAAATTTAATGTTAGAAAATTTGTCTATTAATTGAAAGTGGTCGAAGAGCATAAAATAAGATCCATGGAAAGCCATAAGTAACATGAACAAACAAGCGAATCCTTCAAACAAACAATACTAAATTAGTGGATAGTCAAAGTTAAATAAGCAAGAAAATTGAGCCTACTATTTAAAAAAACAACACAAGGTATATTTGAATTACCTTTGGCCTAGAGTTAGTCCTTCTATGTTCTCTTCTTATGGTTTCATTGTCCAAAACTTTCCAAGTGTAATTGTCAAAAATTTAAAATCAAGCAATAAAGCAAGACCACCCATTTAAAATAAAAGTGTTTAACAATATTTTTCTTGACCATTTGAAAAACCTATCCAATGCAATAGTACAAAGATCATGTCAATTATTTAGACAATTATTACGAAACACTGCCCTCCCAATAAATGTGAATAGAACCATCTTTTACTTGTGTTATCATGGAATCTAGTAGCACTCATTCCACGGATAACCCCCCTACGAAACTTGTTTGTTTCCTAGGTTTGTGAAGTTCAAGCACACAAAACAAGGTGATTTTCAATCCACCTCGAAGTGCATTCCAAAGCCTCAAACAGTCAGTTTGAGCATCCCCCTATGTTTTTCTCGTGAAGACCTTCGAAACGAGCTCCTTTGCGAAGTCTCATTGATCATACTTAGTTAAACTGTGAAAGATGCAGTTGTGCCAAAAAAGTGCACTCTAACTCATCCAAATTTTTGGCTAAGTGTTGAAAGTGCAAGGGCGCAAAAAATCAGCGACCCTGTATAAAAAGTGATTTTCCAAAAATATGTAAAAACACTAAAAAAGTGTGTTCTTACACATTGTTGTCTAACTCATCCAAATTTTTGGCTAAGTATTGAAAGTGCAGGGGTGCCAAAAATTAGCGACCCTACATAAAAAGTGATTTTCCAAAAATATGTAGAAGTGCTAAAAATGTGCTCTCATACATATTGTTGTCTAACCCATCCAAATTTTTGGCTAAGTCTTGAAAGTGCAGGGGCATCAAAAATCAACAACCCTGCATAAAAAGTGATTTTCCAAAAATATGTAGAAGCGCTAAAAAAGTGCGCTCTTACACATTGTTGCCAGACTTAGCCAATTTTTGACTATGGCATTATTTTTAGCACCTTTGCACTTTTTCCAGATTTAGTTATTTTTTGTGCAATAGTGCTAAATTTTAGCACCTTTGCACTTTTCTTCTAAACTTAGCCAATTTTTGACTATGGCACTATTTTTAGCATCTTTGCAAATTTTCCAAACTTAAGTCATTTTTTTGTGCAATGGTGCTAAATTTTAGCACCTTTACACTTTTGGCAATTTTTATCTTAGTCTCTTCAAACTTGCTCTATTTCCATTATGGACCCCGTTTCTTTGTTCCCGCATTGTTTTTCGTGCTTAGTTGCTCGTTTCACGCTTGCTTAACATCATTTTTCACTTCACACTTCCTAATGCTACTTTTCTTACTAGTGTCTATTGATTCACCATCCTTGCAGTTTCTCTCCAGATTTCATCAAGTGATCCTAAAGGTGACATCTTTTGATCTAGTGAACTACCCTAGATCTACAAAGAAGTTGTTATGCAACAAGTTGAGGATGACATTTTTTCCCAAAGCCTCAATACATATCATTTGTGATATACAACTGACACTTGATAATCTCAAGACGCATCTTTGCGGGTGCAAGAAAATCCATTCATTTGCCAAAGGTCGATCTCACAAAGAGCACCCTTAGATTACAATCGCCCAGATGATGCTTCATACAGGACCAAGAGGAAGTATGAAGACCCGCACCCAAAGCAAGGAACCATGAAGATTCTCGATCTCAATGTTGAACATTGTGATGCTTCCCATTATGCATCTTGTAAATATTTCCTCACATTTTATATGTCTTTTTGTAAATTGTAATTGCACCAAGTTCAAGATGTAATTTTTGAAAAAAATTACACTTTGACTTTGATCAAAGTTAGGTGAGATCTCCTAGAATTGCTCACCCTAGCTGCTTATTTCAATTAGATTCCTAATTTTTGCTCATCCCTCTTTCTGCAATGTGAGGGATTTCTATTGTAAATTTATCCTTTAGTATTTTGCATCGAAGTGCTACTTTCTTTTGAAGAATTGTGAAACTTTGCATTCATACTTTGTGAATGAAATTGATCAATAAAGAAGAAGATTGCAAACCAGACTTTGCATTGGATTCGATACTCTTGTGAATTGATCTCATTTGGTGGTGATTAGCTTATGAAATCTGAAGGACTCTAAGTAATTCATGTAAACTTTGTGTTACATCCTTTATTTAGATTTATATTTGTGTTTTGTTTATCTTTGGTTGAATGATCTACAAGACTTTGTGCTTGTAATTATTCATGCTCTTTGATACTTTGGTTGGATAATCTACAAGACTTTGCGCTTGTAATTGTTCATGTTGTTCGAGGAATTGTTGCATCTAAGAAGACTTTGTGCTTCTAACGTGACAAACGACACACTTTTCACACCACCATTCAAAAAGCTACAAATGACTTTGTGCCTTCAGAGCTTTCCCTTTTATTTTACTAGTTTATTGTTAATCATGTCTGGTACCTCTACGCTTTTCTTTGAAAAGATAGAGGTATTGGCATTACTGCTCATTGTTAGTTTAGAGTTATTGTGAATTAAGAACTTCCAATAGTGAAGGATTGTAAACATCTTCTCTGAAAAAAGAGAGAAGGATGAATGTGACACACCACCCCCACTTCATAAGTATTGTGTACATTTTGTAATTACTTTGTTTGTTTTACTATCGCTTCTGTAAGCAGTAAGAAGGGTGCCTCCCCTTTCTAAGAGGAGACATTCACATCTCGCATAGTTGTGGTTGAAGTCCTAGTTGTGTAATCTATCGAAAAGTTGATTACATAATTTTCACACAATAGTTTTTTGGCGACTCCGATGGGGACATGATACACATTTGAAAGCCTCACGCTTTCTTTTGAAGTATACCTATGTCCTTTTTCATTGTAATTTATCTTATTTTAATTTTTTCAAGCTTTCACCGAGGACATTAAATGGCTGCTCAAGGTCCTTGGGGAAATGCTTTTGGTCCATTGAGCCTATTTCTACCCCTACATGCTCTTCTTGAAGGCTCATGGAAGAAATTTCCCAAGTTTTTTGGTGATGGACAACAACATCCTAACAAGCACGTTGTTGCTTTCTACATTGCTTGTGGAGTTCATGGTGTTGAATACAAAGATGTATCTATAACGCTGTTTGTGGAGACTTTCCAAGGTGTTGGTACAAATTGGTTTTATCATCTGGTACCACATACCATCACAAATTGGGCAACTCTCATAGCCAAGTTTGAAGGAAGGTTAAAGCCTCCTGAAGACACTCATGCTTTTTTGGCTCAACTCACCCAGTTGAAGAAAGAATCTCACATGCCTATGCGTGAGTTCATTGCTCACTTCAACAAGTTGACACGAAGATTTCCAACTATTGCTCAACCTACAATTGAGAATTTGAAATGTTTCTTTGTAAATTCTCAAGTGCCAGAGGTTGGTTTCCTATTGAGAAGAGCAGTGCCAACTACTCTTGCAATTGTACAGACCTTGGCGATAGAAATTGAAGATGATCTCATTCTTACTGGGAAAAAAAATTTGAATCAAATGAATCTGAATAAATCCCTTCTTTGGAGTTATTTTCTTCCATCACAACGATGGATCCTATGGTGCAAAGGTTGGTGAATGAGCTCCTTGTCCTAAAAAAGCAGCTGGCTCATAATTTTTCTATTGGGAATCAACACAAGTTATCTTCACCTCCGAAGAGGCTTGCTCTTGAGGAACCATTAGTAAAAGCAACAACAAAGCATCCTTACTCCAATCCAAGTGATCTCGCTATCCTCTTCTAGGAAAAAGAAGCAAACATAGCTAGCGACTCCCATTTCTAGTTTATGCGGTCTCAGAAAGCCATTGACGAAAATTAGAAGGATGAAAGTCATTTTTCTAAAGTTCAAGTGATGAAGATGATCTTGTCTTGAGATCTGACAAGATGGATATGCATGAAGGTCTCAGACAATTTGAAAAGAATGCATTTGTGTTTCGAGGTCATGAACTTGAACATGTGTTGCATAAAAGAATTTCCCAAAGGCATGATGAGGATCTTATAAATAATTTAAATATTTCTAAGTTTGAAGATGGTGAGCATCTCATTGAGGTATGCAGTGCAGTCATATCTTCATCTGAATCACATGAAGGAGATCATTTCGATCAACATGAGGTTTCCATGGTTGATGAATCAATTGTTCAAGTAACAACTGGTAAGAAGCATTCAATCTTTGACAGATCAAGGGAATGTCCCATAATGCATCTTGCTTGGTTGGAGGCCAATGGGAAGACAAAGGTTCCAATTGCACTTGCATGTGAAGATAAACTTGAGGATGCAGCTAACGATGTATTTGTAGATGCACAGGAGCAGTCTGGATTCGATGATTCATTTTGGAGCATCAGTATATTTGATATATTTTTAGAGGTAGCTAAACCTGTTCATTTCTTTCATGAAGCAATGCCTCAACTTCATCTACATGTAGCTGCTAATGATCATGGAAGGCATTGCAAGCTGTTAAAGAAAGGCAACTATTTTGTTGATCCTATGAATAGTTTCATTTGAGAAGGTTTCATTGATGGCTAGTTTTAATTAGGTAGGTTTTTACCTTTTCAATAAATGCATTTGCATAGGTTTGTGATTTGTTTTCATACATTTTTTTTTGTCGTCGTCGCCTAACTCCAAGCCCAATGGATGGATAAAGGCACTTGAATTATGGAGTTCTTCTCCCTTCATTTGTTTCAAAGAATGGTTGAAGGAAGACCCCTAGCAGGAGCCAACTGTTATCATGCAATCTAGTAGCACTCATTCCACAGATAACCCCCTATGAAACTTGTTTGTTTCCTAGGTTTGTGAAGTTCAAGCATGCAAAACAAGGTGATTTTCAATCCACCTCGAAGTGCATTCCAAAGCCTCAAATAGTTAGTTTGAGCATCACCCTATGTTTGCCTTGTGAAGACCTCTGAAACGAGCTCCTTCGTGAAGTCTCATTGATCATACTTAGTTAAATTGTGAAAGATGCAGTTGTGCCAAAAAAGTGCACTCTAACTCATCCAAATTTTTGGCTAAGTGTTGAAAGTGCAGGGGCGCAAAAAATCAGCGACGCTGCATAAAAAGTGATTTTCCAAATATATGTAAAAGTGCTAAAAAAGTGTGCTCTTACACATTGTTGTCTAACTCATCCAAATTTTTGGCTAAGTGTTGAAAGTGTAGGGGTGCCAAAAATCAACTACCTTGCATAAAAAGTGATTTTCCAAAAATATGTAGAAGCGCTAAAAAGGTGCTCTCATATACATTGTTGTCTAACACATCCAAATTTTTGGCTAAGTGTTGAAAGTGCAGGGGTGCCAAAAATCAATGATCCTGCATAAAAAGTGATTTTCTAAAAATATGTAGAAGCGCTAAAAAAGTGTGCTCTTACACATTGTTGCCAGACTTAGCCAATTTTTGACTATGGCATTATTTTTAGCACCTTTGCACTTTTTCCAGACTTAGTCATTTTGTTACCCAGTAGTCTTTGAATTTAGCACCTTTGCACTTTTCTTCCCCAAACTTAGCCAATTGCAGCTATGGCGTACTTTTAGCACCTTTGCACTTTTCGGACTTAGTCATTTTGTGCAATGGGTGCTAAGAGATTCTTCCTGCCCCCACTTTTTGGCAATTTTTATCTTAGTCTCTTCAAACTTGCTCCCATTTCCATTTTAGGTTGGATTTCTTCCCTTTTGTATCATTTTGTGCACGTTGCTCATTTCAGCTTGCTCCACAGCATCGTTTCTCACTACATGCTTCCCAATGCTGCCACTTCGCGTCTATTGATTAAAACATCGCTGCGGTTTATCTCCAGTTTCATCAAGTGATCCTAAAGGTGACATCTTGATCCGATTGAACTATCGGACCTACAAAGGCGGTTATGCAACAAGTTGAGGATGACAATTTTTCCCAAAGCCTTAATACATATCATTTGCTATATACAATTGACACTTGATAATCTCAAGATGCATCTTCGTGGGTGCAAGAAAATCCATTCATTTGCCAAAAGGTCGATCACAAGAACTCACACCCTTGTAGATTACATAGTTGGCTCAGATGATGCATTCATATAGGAGACCAAGAGGAAGTATGAAGAATTTGTGCCCAAAGCAAGGAACCATGAAGATTCTTGATCTCTGATGTTGAACATTTTGATGCTTCCCATTATGCATCTTGTAAATATTTCCTGACATTTTATATATCTTTTTGTAAATTGTACTTGCACCAAGTTCGAGATGTAATCTTTTGAAAACAAATTACACTTTCACTTTGATCAAAGTTAGGTGAGATCTCCTTGAATCACTCACCTAACTTTCCTTTATTTTCTCAATTAGATTCCTAATTTTGCTCATTCCTCTTTCTATATAATGTGAGGGATTTCTATTGTAAATTTATCCTTTAGTATTTTGCATCAAAGTGCTGCCCTTTTTGAAGGAGAATTGTGAAACTTTGCATTCATACTTTGTGAATGAAATTTGATCAATAAAGAAGAGGATTGCAAACTATACTTTGCATTGGATTCGATAATTTTATGAATTGATCTCATTTGGTGGTGATTAGCTTATGGAATCTGAAGGAATCTAAGTAATTCATGTAAACTTTGTGTTACATCCTTTATTTAGATATTTATTTGTGTTTTGTTTATCTTTGATTGAATGATCTATAAGACTTTTTTCTTGTAATTATTCATGCTCTTTGGATACTTTGGTTGGATAATCTACAAGACTTTGTGCTTGTAATTGTTCATACTGTTCAAGGAATTGTTGCATCTAAGAAGACTTTGTGCTTCTAACATGACAAAATGACACACTTTTCCGCGAATCCACCATTGAAAAGCTACCGGGAATTGATTTTGTGCCTTCCGTGAGCTTTCCCTTTTATTTTACTAGTTTATTGTTAATCACTTAGCATATTTTACCTCGGCTTTGCTTTGACAACATAGAGGTATTGGCATTACACTACTTCGTTGTTATTTTTAGAGTTATTGCAAATTAAGAACTTCCATAGTGAACCATTGTAAACATCTTCTCTAAAAAAAGAGAGAAGGATGAATGTGACACAACCACCCCACTTCGTAAGTATTGTGTAAATTTTGTAATTACTTTTTTTTTTACTATTGCTTCTATCAGCAATAAGAAGGGCACCTCCCCTTTCTAGGAGGAGAGATTCACATATCGCATAGCTATGGTTGAAGTCCTAGTTGTGTAATCTATCGAAAAACTGATTACATAATTTTCACCCACAATTTTTTGGCAACTCCACTAGGGACACGATACGCATTTGAAAGCCTCACACTTTCTTTTGAAGTATACCTGTGTCCTTTTTCATTGTAATTTATTTTCTTGTAAGTTTTTCAAGCTTTCACCAAGGACATGTAAATGGCTGCTCAAGGTCCTTGGGGAAATGCTTTTTTTTTGTGTTGAGCCTATTTCTACCCCTACATGCTTTGCTTGAAGGCTCATGGAAGAACTTTCCCAAGTTTTTTGGTGATGGACAACAACATGCTGACGAGCACGTTGTTGTTTTCTACATCGCTTGTGGAGTTCATGGTGTTGAATACAAAGATGTATCTATAAGGTTGTTTATGGAGACTTTCCAAGGTGTTGCTGTAGATTGGTTTTATCACCTAGCACCACATACTATCACAAATTGGGAAACTCTCATAGCCAAGTTTGAAGGAAGGTTCAAGCCTCCTAAAGATGCTCATGCTTTGTTGGCTCAGCTCACCCAGTTGAAGAAAGAATCTCACATGCCTATGCATGAGTTCATTGCTCACTTCAACAAGTTGACATGAAGATTTCCAACTGTTGCTCAACCTACAACTGAGAATTTGAAATGTTTCTTTGCAAATGCTCAAGTGCCAAAGGTTGGTTTTCTATTGAGAAGAGCAGTTCCAACTAGTCTTGCAATTGTACAGACCTTGGCAATAGAAATTGAAGATGATCTCATTCTTGCTGGGCAAATAAAAATTGAATCAAATGAATCTAAATAAATCCCTTCTTTGGAGTTATTTTCTTCCATCACAAGGATGGATCCTATGGTGCAAAGGTTATTAAATGAGCTACTTGTCCTCAAAAAGTAGCTAGCTCATAATTTTTCTATTGGGAATCAACACAAGTTATCTTCACCTCTGAAGAGGCTTGCTCTTGAGGAACCATTAGTAAAAGCAGTAGAGAAGCATCCTAACTCCAATCCAAGTGATCTCACTATTCTCTTCCAAGAAAAGGAAGCAGGAATAGCTGGCGACTCCCATTTCTAGTTTATGCAGTCTCAAAAAGCCATTGATGAAAATCAAAAGGATGAAAGTCATTTTTTTGAAGTTCAAGTGATGAAGACGATCTTGTCTTGAGATCTGAAAAGATGGACATGCATGAAGGTCTTAGTCAATTTGAAAAGAATGCATCTATGTTTTGAGGTCATGAACTTGAACATGTGTTGCATAAAAGAATTTCCCAAAGGCATGATGAGGATCTTCTTATAAATAATTTAAATTTTCCTAAGTTTGAAGATGGTGAACATCTTATTGAGGTATGCAGTGCAATCATATCTTCATCTGAATCACATGAAGGAGATCATTTTGATCAGCATGAGGTTTCCCTGGTTGATGAATCAGTTGTTCAAGTAACAACTGGTAAGAAGCATTCAATCTTTGACAGATCAAGGGAATGCCCCATAACGCATCTTGCTTGGTTGGAGGCCAATGGAAAAACAAAGGCTCCACTTGCACTTGCATGTGAAGATAAACTTGAGGATGTAGCTAAAGATGTATTTGTAGATGCACAAGAGTAGTCTGGATTCGATGATTCATTTTGGAGCAGCACTATATTTGATATATTTTCAGAGGTAGTTGAACCTGTTCATTTATTTCATGAAGCAATGCCTCAAATTCATTTGTATGTAGCTGCTAATGATCATGGAAGTCATTGCAAGCTATTAAAGAAAGGCAATTATTTTGTTGAATCTGTGAACAGTTTCATTTGAGAAGGTTTCATTGATGGCTAGTTTTAATTAGGTAGGTTTTTACCTTTTCAATAATTGCATTTGCATAGGTTTGTGATTTGTTTTCGTACATTTTTTTTTGTCGTCATCGCCTGACTCCAAGCCCAATGGATGGATAAAGGCACTTGAGTTCTGGAGTTCTCCCTTCATTCATTTCAAAGAATGGTTGAAGGAAGACCCCTAGCAGGAGCCAACTGTTATCATGCAATCTAGTAGCACTCATTCCATGGATAACCCCCCTACGAAACTTGTTTGTTTCCTAGGTTCGTGAAGTTCAAGCATGCAAAACGAGGTGATTTTTAATCCACCTCGAAGTGCATTCCAAAGCCTCAAATAGTCAATTTGAGCATCCCCCTATGTTCTCGCGAAGACCTCTGAAATGAGCTCCTTCACGAAGTCTCATTGATCATACTTAGTTAAATTGTGAAAGATGCAGTTGTGCCAAAAAAGTGCACTCTAACTCATCCAAATTTTTGGCTAAGTGTTGAAAGTGTAGGGTCGCCAAAAATCAACGACCTTGCACAAAAAGTGATTTTCCAAAAATATTTAGAAGCACTAAAAAAGTGTGCTCTTAGACATTGTTGTCTAACTCATCCAAATTTTTGGCTAACTGTTGAAAGTGTAGGGGCGCCAAAAATCAGCGACCCTACATAAAAAGTGATTTTCCAAAAATATGTAGAAGCACTAAAAAAGTGTGCTCTTGCACATTGTTGTCTAAGTCATCCAAAATTTTTGCTAAGTGTTGAAAGTGCAGGGGTGCCAAAAATCAGCGACCCTGCATAAAAAGTGATTTTCCAAAATATGTAGAAGCGCTAAAAAAGTGCACTCTTACACATTGTTGCTAGACTTAGCCAATTTTTTACTATGGCATTATTTTTAGCACCTTTGCACTTTTTCTAGACTTAGTCATTTTTTGTGCAATGGTGCTAAATTTTAACACCTTTGCACTTTTTCCAAACTTAGTCATTTTTTGTGCAATGGTGCTGAATTTTAGCACCTTTGCACTTTTCTTCCAGACTTAGCCAATTTTTTACTATGGCATTATTTTTAGCACTTTTGCACTTTTTCTAGACTTAGTCATTTTTTTGTGCAATGGTGCTAAATTTTAGCACCTTTACACTTTTGGCAATTTTTATCTTAGTCTCTTCAAACTTGCTCTATTTCCATTCTAGACCCTGTTTCTTTGCTCCTGCATCATTTTTCATGCCTATTTGCTCGTTTCAGGCTTGCTCAACATCATTTCTCACTTCATGCTTACCAATGCTACTTTTTCTATTAACGTCTATTGATTCACCATCCTTGTAGTTTATCTCCAGATTTAATCAAGTGATCCTAAAGGTGACTTCTTCTGATCCAATGAACTATCCCAGATCTACAAAGAAGTCGTTATGCAACAAGTTGAGGATGACAATTTTTCCCAAAGCCTCAATACATATCATTTACGATATACAGCTGATACTTGATAATCTCAAGATGCATCTTCGCGGGTGCAAGAAAATCCATTCATTTGCTAGAAGGTCGATCACAAGAGCTCACACCCTTGTAGATTACACAGTCGGCTCAAATGATGCATTCATACAGGAGACCAAGAGGAAGTATGAAGACTCTGCACCCAAAGCAAGGAACCATGAAGATTCTTGATCTCCAATGTTGAACAGTTTGATGCTTCCCATTATACATCTTGTAAATATTTCCTGACATTTTATATGTATTTTTGTAAATTGTAATTGCACCAAGTTCAAGATGGAATATTTTGGAAACATATTACACTTTGAATTTGGTCAAAGTTAGGTGAGATCTCCTTGAATCTCTCACCTAACTTTCCTTTATTTTCTCAATTAGATTCCTAATTTTGCTCATCCCTCTTTCTATATAATGTGAGGGATTTTTATTGTAAATTTATCCTTTAGTATTTTGCATCGAAGTGCTACCCTTTTTGAAGCAGAATTGTGAAACTTTGCGTTCATACTTTGTGAATGAAATTTGATCAATAAAGAAGAGGATTGCAAACCAGACTTTGTGTTGGATTCGATACTTTTATGAATTGATCTCATTTGGTGGTGATTAGCTTACGGAATCTGAAGGACTCTAAGTAATTCATGTAAACTTTGTGTTACATCCTTTATTTATATTTTCATTTGTGTTTTTAATCTTTGGTTGAATGATCTACAAGGATTTGTGCTTGTAATTATTCATGCTCTTTGGATACTTTGGTTGGATAATCTACAAGACTTTGCGCTTGTAATTTTTCATACTGTTCAAGGAATTGTTGCATCTAAGAAGAATTTGTGCTTCTAACGTGACAAATGACACACTTTTCATAGATCCACCTTTGGAAAAGCTACATAATGGCTTTGTGCCTTTGTGAGCTTTCCCTTTTATTTTAATAGTTTATTGTTAATCACTTTTGGTACCACTATGCTTTGCTTTGACAAAATAGAGGTATTGGCATTACTGCTCGTAATTGTTAGGTTAGAGTTATTATGAATTAAGAACTCCCAACAGTGAAGCATTATAAACATCTTCTCTAAAAAGAGAGAAGGATAAATGTGACACACCCCCCCCCACTTCGTAAGTATTGTGTACATTTTGTAATTACTTTTTTTTTTACTATCGCTTCTATCAGTAGTAAGAAGGGTGCCTCCCCTTTTTCAGAGGACGGATTCACATCTCGCATAGCTGTGGTTGAAGTCCTAGTTGTGTAATCTGTCGAAAAGTTGATTACATAATTTTTACCCAACAATTTTTTGGCGACTCTGCTGGGGACACGATACGCATTTGAAAGCCTCACACTTTCTTTTGAAGCATGCCTATGTCCTTTTTCATTGTAATTTATTTTCTTGTAAGTTTTTTAAGCTTTCACCAAGGACATGTAAATATGATGAAACAATAAAACCCTAATATTTTTAGCCTTCTTTATAGTTGTAATTCATGTCTACCTTTTTTTCTATTAATTTGAAGCTAGAAAAACTAAATGTATATGTTAAAAAATTAATAAATTAGCAATTTGTATGCACTAAACATTGTAAACTAAATTTAAGCAAGAATATCCCAAATTTTTATTGGTTGGAATATAGTGCAAATCAAATTTCACGAGTCTTATTAGACTAATGAAGTATGTAATCAATACACATTTATTTAGACATTCTCATTCAACCATTTGAATTTACACAACAAAATTTAGTTGCAATTTCAATTTTATTATTGTGTTCAAACCAAGTTTATAGGCATACAATTACCCTGTAGTCAAAATAATCTTGTTCAGTTTTCAAGATTGTTTTTTTCTCTGCTTATGCACACCAAATTTTCACTTAGATCACCATCAAATTCTTCTATTCTATGTTTTTATTCTTTCCTTTGCACCTATATCTCATTTTTACATATTAATTCATTATTTTCCAAGAAAATTCTACTTCTTTCTGCACACCCCCTTCTCATTTCTATAGTTGTGTGGCATTTTCTTTTGTTACATGTACTCTACAATATGAGTGAACCCTCTACTCTTCCCTCCTGACATCCTCACCGTCCCATGCAACTTGGTCTATCTATGTCTTGTTGCACACCTTTCATTTTTTTATTTCTTATCCTTGTTGTGTGACCCTTCTCATTCTCCTTGGTCGTGTCAACCTTCCTCATGCACCCATCCTCATTTTTTTCTTTTTACCTCACCTCTCATCTTCCAAACACCTCTCCTTCTACATGGCCTCTCCCTTTTTCTATTATGCTGAAAAATGAATAATTTTGTCTTTGATCACATGACCAGCAACCATATGACCTCTTGAAGTCAATTTGATACTTAAACTCATGGACAAATTATCTAGTAAACTGAATAGACATTGGCCTTATCTGATGATCATAATCAATCTTCAAAGAAATCAAACGAGATAAAATCAAGCACCATGACAAGTAAATTGTATAACTTAGAGTTAAAATTGGTACATAATACTTTAACAATTAATGACAACAATGTCATTTAGCCTCCTCCAAAATTGACCACCAAATTAAACTACAACTCGAAATGAACAAAAAATTAAAACTAAAATGAACATAATAAAAATGAAATGTTTTTGGATGATGTGGATTACCTATTCGTCTAGATGCTCTTACACCAAACACATTGAGTAAGAAAAACATTTCATGAGCTTGCTACTCATGAACATTTTGGCAATGTTGGAATTGAAATTCCATACTTCGCCAAATTTGAAGCACTGACCCATGAAGCTTCATTAGCTGAACTATTCTTCCAACAAACCAAATATTCTCAATACTCATTCCTTCTTATTCTTTTTTCTATATGAGAATCAATTACCTTGTCAATTTCTTCAAACTTCAAGTCTCCAACAATTGATGTACCCATTCATGTGCATCCAACAATATAATTACATACACTGCTATCCACTTATTTCTCCTTCATGATACTTGTACAACTCAACAACATTAAGTATTGGGGAAACATCTATACCTATTGGAAGATCAATTTTATATGCATTGATGAAAACTTTCTCAAAATCTTACATGAGGTCCTATTTTCTTCCACTTCAACTTGTTATATATTCCATGTGGGAATCTCTCCTTTTCTAAATGTGCCATCACCAACTCACTAGTCTAAAATTTCTACACTCTTTTATGCATATTAGCATACTTCTTATATTTATTGGCACTCTTTCCAAAGTTCTCCTTCATTTCCTTGTGCAAATCATGGATATATTTAGAAAATTCCTCCACTACAACACTTTTTGTACCTAAATTTGTACTATCCCTCAACTCATCAAGACCCTTTCAGTTGTACCCATACACAATTTGCAATGGACTCTTTCCCACACTTCAATTGACCAAATTATTGTATGTAAACTTTGCTTGTGCCAATGTCAAATCCCACACTCAAACTCTAATTCACAACTTTAGTTTGACCATCAAATTGAGAATGGTCTAGACTAAGATAAATCCCAATTGTGTTCCCATTTTCTTTTGCAAAGTGTACCAAAAATGGCCAAAAAATTTCGTGTCCCAATTTGAAACAATACTTTTTAGAAATCCATGCAAATGACCTACTTATTTGAAAAATAGATTACCTATGTGAGAAGCATCACTACACTTTTGACATGGTATAAAATGAGTCATCTTAGAAAATATATTCACCACAATAAAAATGGAATCATTACCTCTTTGTGTTTGTGCTAATCCCAAAACAACGTCCATTCTAATGTGTTCCCATGGTCTCTCATGTATTGGAAATGGTTGATATAATTTTTTTATTTTTCATTACTCCCTTGGCATACTGACAAACTCTGCATCCTTGCACCAAATTATTTATATCTACACTCATCTCTGACCAATAATAACTCTCATTCAGTTGTGCCAAATTTTTTCAACTCCAAAATGACCACTCAAACCTCCAATATGTTTTTCCCTTATCAAATTCTCCCTCATTGAACCATAAGGTACACACAATCTCCTCTTTGAACAACAAACCCTCTTGAAAAAAATAATCTGACCATGAAGTTCTATCCTTTTCCACCGGATTTTTTATGCAGTACCTATTCCTTTTTAAAATCAACATCTTTCTCATACAACTCCCACATAGAGTGAAAACCAACAACACTTACTCTCATCTCATTCAACAACAAACACCTTCAATTTAATGCATCATCCACATGGTTAGATTTTCCATTTCTATGCTTCAAAATAAATGAATAATTTTGAATAAATTCAACCCACTTTACATTTTTTATATTTAATTTACCTTGGCTATTTATGAATTTCAATGCACGATGATCAATGCACAACATGAAATCCTTCAGTAGAAAATAGTGTCTCCACTTCTTGAGTTCTTGAAAAACTACATAGAACTCTTGGTCTTACACTCAATACTTTCTTTTTGCTTCATTTAAATTCTCACTAAGGTAAGCTATTGGTTTTCCTTCTTTACTTAGAACTCCTCTTATCATTATCCCACTTGCATCACAATCAACTTGGAATACCTTTTCAAAATAGGGAAGTTCTAACATGAGCTACTCTCTCACTTTTTCCTTAAATATATTAAAACTTCTCTCTATTGCAGTTGTCCTAACAAATTCTTTCCTATTACCCTTCACAGTTTCTGCAATAGGAGAACAAATCCCACTAAAATTTTGGATGAACTTCATATAGAAGCTCAATAATCCTTGGAAGCTACTTGCTTCAAACATACTCTTTGGTGAAGGCCAATCCACAATTTTTTTTTACTTTTTTCAAATCCATTTTTAACCCACTTCCAAAAAACAAACCCCAAATAAACTAAATCTTATTTCATGAGGCTTCAAATTTTTAAATTCACTAGCAACTTCTCCTCTTTCAACATTTTTAAAGCTTCTCTAACATGTTGCAAGTGTTCTTCTTTTGTCTTACTAAATATTAAAATATCATCCAAATACATAATAAAAACTTACCAAGATATGCAGCTTCAAGAATTCATTTATTAATTTAATGAAAGTGCTTGGACATTTGACAATGCAAACAATATCTTCAATCATTCATACAATCCATCCTTTTTTTTAATGCAATTTTTCATTCATCTCCCTCTCTTATTCTTATTAGATGATACCCACTCTTCAAATCAATTTTAGTGAAGTACTTAGCTCCACTCAAACAATCCATCATATCATCCATTCATGGCAATGAAAATATGTATTTGATAGTTATCTTATTTATGGGTTGAGAATCCATACTTGTCTACCATTCCCCATCCTTTTTGTGTGCCAACCCTACTAGAATAGCAGAAAGACTAAAGTTTTCTCTAATCAACCCCTTATTAAGAAACTCTTGCACTTGCCTATTTATCTCCTCATTCTCCATAGGTGTCATTATATATGGTGCATTTTTTGGAAAACTTGCATCAAGAATCAAATCCATGCAATGACATATACTCCTCATGGGTGGCAATCTATTAGAAAATTCTTTAATCAATATGTCAACATATTCTTCCAAAATTTTCTAAACTTCCATTGATATCTCTTGATTTTTCTTTGTTGTCCCAACTGCTACAAGCTTCAAAATTATTGCAAAACATGTTCCCTCTCTTCAAGTCTTTCAAAAATTATTTTCTAAAAACAAAACAAATCTTGGATTTGCTCTTCACTTCCTTTTCTCTATCCTTCAATGGATTTAAAGTGTACTCTTTTCCATCTTTCTTTATCTACTAAGTGTTTTTCCTCCCATCATGGATAACTTGTTTATCAAAATTCCAAGACCTTCCCAAAAGGATATGGTGTACATCTATTGGCATCACATCACACATAATTGAACATCCTTGTAGTTATCAATTTGAAAACTCATCAAACATTGATCATTTACCACCAAATGATGCTCTTTTTACAAGCAAAAAACTTAGTATGGTTTGGGATATTTGATTTTTTTTAATTATAGCTTGTCCACTATTTCTTTGGATACAATGTTATCCATGCTACCATTTTCCACATTGATTTTACAACATTTTCCACCCCCATT
>VDFB02000017.1:388501624-388680728 GCA_007258455.2 Sequoia sempervirens
ATCCCTTTATCTCCCACTCACTCTCTCTCCCCCTCCCTTGCTCTCTCTCCACCTATCTCTCTCCTCCTCTCTCAGGTAGGAGGGAGATACTTGAGAGAGAGTGAGAGGGAGTGAGAGAGAGAGAGATAGAGGGAGTGAGAGAGAGAAAGAGGGTTGAGGGATTAGGTTTGAGGGTAGAGGGTATTGGGTTTAGGGTAGAAGGTAGAGGGTTTAATAGTTTAGGGTTTAAGGGTTGAGGGTTGAGGGTTGAGGGATTATGGTAGAGAGGGAGGAATGCATAGAGGGAGAGATGGAGGGAGAAGTGAGATAGAGAGAAGGAGAGAAGAGGAATTAGGGACAAAGATAGATGAAGGTTGAGGATCCAATGTTTAGGGAAGAGGGTTGATAATTGAGGGAATAGGGTTGAGGACCTATAGGGTAGAGAGAGAGAGGGAGAGGGTTCACACCAGAGGGTAAAGGGTAGAGGGTTAAGGGTAGATGGTGAAGGGTTTAAGGGTTAATGGTAGAGGGAATAGCATTAAGGGTAGATAGGAGAGAAATAAAGGGATTGAGTGAGAGAGAGAGACCTGAGAGTGGGAGATGGGGTAAGAGGGAGATACTTGAGAGAGAGAGGGGGTTGAAGGTTTAGGGTAGAGGGTAGAGGGTTTCAGGGTTTAGGGTTTAAGGGTTAAGGGTTAAGGGTAGAGGGTTTAGGTTTTAGGGTTTAGGGTTTAGGGTTTAAGGGTTCAGGGTTCAGGGTTTAAGGGTTGATGGTTAAGGTATTAGGGTAGAGAGCTTAGTTGGGTTTAAGGGTTGAGGGTATAGGGTTGAGGGATTAGGGTTGAGGGTAGATGGTATTGGGTAGAGGGTTTAAGGGTTGAGGGTTGAGGGTTGAAGGTTGAGGGTTGAGGGTTGAGGGTTGAGTGTTTAAGGGTTTAAGGGTTGAGGGTATATAGTTGAGGGATTAGGGTAGATAAGGAGGAATGGATGGAGCGAGAGATGGAGGGAGACATGAGATAGAGAGAAAGAGAGAAGAGGAGGGAGGGAAAAAGATAGACGAGGTTTGAGGATCCAATGTATAGTGTGAAGAGTTGATAATTGAGGGTATAGGGTTGAGGACCTAAAGGGTTGATGAGAGAGAGAGAGAGAGAAGGTTGAGGGTAGAGGGTAGAGGGTGTAGGGTTGAGAGAGAGAGGGTTGAGGGTTGAGGGTTGATGGTAGAGGATATGTTAAGGGTAGATGTTTTAGGGTTTAGGGTTTATGGTCTAGGGTTTGGGGTTTACGATTTATGGTTTATGTTTTAAAGGTAGAGGTCTTAAGGGTTAAGGGTAGAGGGTAGAGGGTTGAGGGTAGAAAGAGAGAGAGAGAGAGAGAGAGAGAGAGAGAGAGAGAGAGAGAGAGAGAGAGAGAGAGAGAGAGAGAGAGAGAGAGAGAGAGAGAGAGAGAGGGACTGGAGGAGGGAGAGACAAATTGAGAGAGATAAGGCAGGGAGGGAGAGACTCTGAGAGAGAGAGGGAAAGGGAGAGGGAGAGGAGAGAGGGCTAAGGGGCTGAGGCTGAGGGGTTGAGGGTAGAGGTGTAGGGTTGAGAGAGAGAGAGGGTTGAGGGTTTTAGGATTGAGGGGTAGAGGGTGAGGGTACATAGTTTAAGGGTTTAGGGTTTCATAAGCCAGGCAGATGACGAGGGCTTTAGGTTTAGGTTTTTATAGTTTAAGGGTAGAGGGTTTAAAGGTTTAGGGTTTAAGGGCTAAGGTAGAGGGTAGGAGGGGTTGAGGGGTTGAGGGTAGAGAGAGAGAGAGAGAGGTAGAGGGTTTAGGTAGAGGTATACGGTTTAAGGTTAAGGGTAGAGGGTAGAGGGGTTTAAGGGTTATGGGTGAGGGTTTGGTGCTTCAGGGTTTAAGGGTTGAGGTTGAGGGTTGAGGGGTAGAGGGGCTGGAGGGTGAGGCAGAGGTTTAGGGTTTGCTAAGGCTGAGGCATTAAGGGTTGGCGTGGGTTGAGGGGATTAGGCAGAGAGTTTAGTTAGGCTTCTAAAAGGCTTAAGGGTTGAGGGTAGAGGGTATTGCAGATAATTGGTTGAGGGTGGTGGAGGGTGAGACTTGAGAGAGCAGGAGGAGTGAGAGAGAGAGAGAGAGGGTTGAGGGTTGTGGGTATAGGGTAGAGGGTGTAGGGTTGAGAGAGAGAGAGGGTTGAGGATTTTGGGTGTAAGGGTTAAGGGTTAATGGTTTAGGGTTTAGGGTGTAGAGTTTATGGTTTAAGTGTAGAGGGTTTAAGGGTTTAGGGTTTAGGGTGTAGAGTTTATGGTTTAAGTGTAGAGGGTTTAAGGGTTTAGGGTTTAAGGGTTAAGGGTAGAGGGTAGAGGGTTGAGGGTTTTAGGGTTTAAGGGTTGATAGTTGAGGGTTGAGGATTGGGAGAGAGAGAGGGTTAAGGGTTTAGGGTTGAAGGTAGAGGGTATAGGGTAGGAGGTGAAATAGAGAGAGTATAAAAAGAGGCCTACAAGTTAAGGTTAGAGGGTAGATGGGGTTTTAAGGTGTAGGCTTCAAGGTTACAGGTGAGGTAGAGGGGTTGAAGTGTTTAGGTTTAGGTTTATGGGTTAAGGGTAGAGGGTTTAGGGTTTATGGTTTAGGTTTAAGGTTTAAGGTTGAGGGGTTGAGGGGTTGAGGTTGAGGGCTGAGGGTAGAGGGTGGAGGTAGATGGGTAGGAGGTTAATAGTAGAGGTAGAGGTAGAGGTTTAGGTTTATGGGTAGAGGTTTTAAGGGTTTAGGGATTAAGGGTAGAGGTAGAGGTAGAGGGTAGAGGGTAGAGGGTAGAGGGTTGATGGTAGAGGGTTGAGGGTTGAGGGTAGAGAGAGAGAGAGAGAGGGTTGAGGGTAGAGAATAGAGGGTGTAGGGTTAATGGTTTAGGGTTTAAAAATAAGGATAGAGGGTAGAGGTTAGAGGGTTAAGGGTATAGGGTAGATGGTTTAAGGGTTTAGGGTTTAATGGTTAAGGGTGGGGGGTATAAGGTTTTAGGGTCTAAGGGTTAAGAGAAAAGGGTAGATGTTTTTATGGTTTAAGGGTTGAGGGTATAGGGTTGATGGTTGATGGTAGAGAGAGAAAGAGGGGGAGAGAGGGTTGAGGGTTGATAGTAGAGGGTAGAGTGTGTAGGGTGAGAGAGAGAGGCAAAGGGTTAAGGGTTGATGTTTAAGGGTTTATGTTTAAGGGTTAAGGGTAGAGGGCAGAGGGTTTGGGTTAGGGGGTTTAGGGTTTAAGGGTTAAGGGTAGAGCATAGAGGGTTTATGGTTAAGGGTTTAAGGGTTAAGGGTAGAGGGTAGAGGGTTTATGGTTTAAGGGTAGAGGGTTGAGGGTAGAGGGTAGAGGGTTTTGGCTTAAGGGGGTAGAGGTTTTAAGGGTTAAGGGTAGAGGGTTGAGGGTAGAGGGTAGAGGGTAGAGGGTAGATGGTAGAGGGTTGAGGGTAGAGAGAGAGAGGAAGAGAGAGGGTTGAGGGTAGAGGGTAGAGGATGTAGGATTAAGGGCTAAGGGTTTAGGGTTGATGGTAGAGGGTAGAGGGTTAAGGGTTAAGGGTAGAGGGTAGACGTTTAAGGGTTTAGGGTTTAAGGGTTAAGGGTAGAGGGTTTAGGGTTTAGGTTTTATGATTTAAGGGTAGAGGTTTTAAGGTTTTAGGGTTTAAGGGTTAAGGGTATAGGGTTTAGGGTTTATGGTTTATGATTTAAGGGTAGAGGGTTTAAGAGTTTAGGGTTTAAGGGTTAAGGGTAGAGGGTTGAGGGTTGATGGTTCAACTTAGGTCTCAGGTCTTCCCTCCCACCCGAACTGAATAAATCTCTCTCCCTCTCAAGTCTCTCTCTCTCTCAGGTCTCATTCCCTCCCATGCTACCTAGACTAATTTGTCTCACTCCAATCCCCTCTCTCACACTCCATCTCTGTCAAGTCTCACATACCTCCCACCCTACCTAGAAAAATATATTTCACTCCATCCCTTTCTCCCACACTCCCTCTCTATCCCCCTTTGGTCTTTTTGTATCTCTCAGGTCTCATCCCTCCTAACCCCTCTCCCATTGTCAGGTCCTCCCCCACCCTAACTCAATAACTCTCTATCCCTCTCAAGTTTCTCTCTCTCTCTCAGGTCTTACCCCCTACCACACTACCTAGACTAATCTCTCTCACTCCTATCCCCCCTCTCTCTATCTCAAGTTTCACTCCCTTCCTCTCTATATCTAGAAAACATTTCAAAGGAACACATTTGGAACTCGTCAAATTTGGTGAATGCCAAATGTGTTTTTACCTTGAAATGGTAAAATAGGGGTTGACCCCGTGATTCAAGCCCACATACTTTTGCATTTGTTTGGTTCAATGCTTTATCCAACTTAGAAACACCTTTTTATGCAGTTGAATCCCTATTGTACTAATCTATGCTTGATTCATCACTTTTTTACCACCATTTTGCATGCTAGACAACGTAGAAGAAGACAATTTGAAGTTTCTACATCATTTTACGTTATCTCAGGTAACATATTCATTTTGGTAATATTGAAATGTTTTTATTTAGTATATTTGTTTGTTTTTGACAAACTAAATTCCTTTCATGATTTTATTAATCATAACAATTGGACATAGAATTCAACATTGAATTAGATGGGGGTTGCATAAAAAAGTTTAATTTTTATGAGTTTGAAGAAAAAAATGAAAAAAATGACATAATTTAGATGAATTCATGTTTAAACTTATATTTAAATGACATAAACTTAACACAAATTTTCTTATGAATTCTATTTGCATTGCTTACAGTAATCCATTTCCAGCATGGCTAGTGGAATTCACTCTATTTCATTTTAGGTAGATGTTTATATTGAGTTTTTTAAATTTTTTTGACAATTTATAGAAAATTCATTTGATGATTTTATTAATATTCATTGTTACACATAGAATTCAATATTAAATTAGATGGATCTTGCATGTAAAAGTTTAATTTTTAGGAGCTTGAAAATAAAAAAATGGAAAAAATGACAAATTGATTCAAATTCATTATTACCATGCAATTTTACATTCATTCATACCATTTACCTTTCTAAGAAATAAAAAAAGGGAAAATTTTGTGCAATTTAAAATGCTTTTTGTCTTTCTAAGTTACCTCATTACCAAAGAAATAGTGAATAGTTCCAAGATATAGCATCACAAACCCTTCTTTGAATTCATTTTCTTCATGGCTTGGTTGACAATCACAATGTGGTTTTGACAAAAATAAGCACAAGATTCTCTAGTTTCCAAAGGTGTAATCAAGTTATACCCTAGGTTTGACACTTCTTTTCTCCTAAGTAGTTATCTACACTCCAAATACTCCCCTCAAACCCTTCTTAACATTGATCAACACTTAGATGAAGCAGTTTTGTACAAATCCCTCAAAGTACTAGGTTTTACATAGTATAGTTACAAAAAGAAACAAATTGTCCTCAATAACTCACACAAAATGATGATTTAGAAATGCTCCTTTTGTCAGCACATGCATATAGGCCTACAAAAAATTAGTACCAAGTTTCATATATTTTCACTAGATGCATCAAAAGTTATGGGTTTTTTGAAGCTCGCTATAAACCCTAGGTTAGGGACAACAATATTTGATGAGATATGCAATGTTTGATAAGTTACATTAGTTATGCAATGTAAAGTAATGCTTTGAGTTTTAAAGATATGCAATGCAATGTAATCAATGATATGAATATGTTTCATAAAATGCTTGGTGTGTTTCATAAAATGTGATGTAATCAACATGATGGATATGTTTGAATAAATGAATTACTTAATTTTCTTGTGATATGGAGGTAGACATGTATAAAAAATGTTGTAGTATAGACATGTTTGATAAGATGCATTGGTAGACATGTTCAGAAAATGTGGTAGCATAGAATAAGGCAGTGAGCTATTTGAAACAATGCCTCAAAGAAATGTAGTCTCATGTTGATGTCCATCACCATGAGACCACATTTCTTGGAGGAATATTTCCAAACAACTCACTTCCTTCTTTCATAAAATTCTTTGGTGTGTTTCATAAAATGCAATGTAGTCAATGATATCAATATGTTTCATAAAATGCATTACTTACTTTTGTTCTATGTGTGTTTGTGAACATGTAGCATTCAATGTCATGCCAAGGAAATGACCAAAGCCTCTAACATTGGATGAACATGAAGTTAAAAATTCAAGGAGAATAGAATAAAAAATGCAAGCTCATGAAACAAAGGAATTGCAACCCATATGGCAAGAAATTCTCGTGCAATCTAAGAGAGATGTCCAGTTGGTAGCATAAAAGGCACGAATGAACAAAGTTCATGGAAGGACACAAATGGATCCCAAAGTTGGGTGCACATCATCAACCATAGGTGAAGTTTAATGCACACCATCTACAATATATCATGCTCAAAGTACAACAAAAATCACATATCCAGTTGAAGACACACCAACAATAACATGTAGTTTTCCAAGTGCATCGGAAAACACATCTCCAATGTAAGAAACACCATTAAAAATATTGGGTTTTGAAATTACATTAGCAAACACATCTCTATTTGAAGGCACTCCACATATGACATCTCAAGTTGGAGGTACAACATCGTTTACATGTCAATCTAAAGGTATGTCATCAATTGCACCTCCGATTGAAGGTACAAGATCTATCCCCGATGTTGTTGACATTCCTACTTTACATTTGAGAACTCCTCCTAGAGTAATGCATAGAAAACCTAAATTTTTGATTGATGTTGATTCCAATGTTTTGAAATGGATGCCTAATAAGATTCCAAAATGTACTGTCAAAGATATGCACAGAGGATATGTAGTTTATTTTTTGAGAAGCTAAGTGAGGGTGGAAGATATCAACTATTTGTTGAAATGATGAGGCAACTCAAATTTAGGCCCACCATGAAGGCTCTTAGGCTAATATTTTCAAATGACTCAAGTGAAAATTCTATTGTAAATAATTTGATGAGTGATACGAGAGTGTGGGTTCTACCTCACACATGGAGGATAGTTGTGCCACATGATGTGTGATGACAACAACACTATTAAGCAGTCAAACAAGGAACAAGGTGAACCTTACAAAAAAAAAGTAAGTTCATCTCTAATGTGAGCCAAAGGAAGGTGTGAAAGAGTGCAGGATCCAAATAGCAATGAGTTATGGGAATTCTCGAGTAGAGTGCCACATAAAGATAAAATAATTGCTCAAGCTTTGAGATCTATAATACAAGATTATTGGAAGGATAACACAAGGACCTCTCCCAATAAAAGAGATGTTTTAAGAAGGAGAATTGGTATTCAAATCTGTTGGCCACATCCAAAGCATTATTTGGATACCACTCAAACCCATTATTTTGCTGATTTTGTATGGAAGTTTCCTCAAATTAAAATATGTCAAAGGTATTTTGAAATGCTAAAGCCTTTTTCTATCAAAATAAATCACACACACACTACTTGTTGTTGTGGATTACATATTTATTTTTCTAACCATTATGATGTTTATTGACGTATATGTGGAGATATGCAAACTAACAATGTTCTGTAGGAATGTAACATAATGCCTCCACCTAAATCCTTAAGGGAATTCTTATCTTCTATTTTATGTGAAAGAGTGGATGGTCAAATTTTTTACAAGAATTCATGTTTGGATGGCACATGTGATCATTGTGGTGGCATGCAACATTTTCCAATTTACCAACACATGGCTAGTACACACATAATTGGAAACAAAATTGTGGAATTTGGAAACTACAAGATAGTGGCCTACAATCTAAAAGATGGGAAAAAAGAAAAGAAGTGTGAATTGGTCATTGATAAGATTCCAGTGTATCAGTTTATGGGAATTTTCTGTGATTAGGTGGTCTATGAGTATGCAATGCATACACATAGAGCTCGATGGTTGGACTCATAGTTCAAGTTATACAAGGACACCTTTCCACTTCATAGCATCATTTCAATTGTCGATTTCATGGAGAACTACAGACTACAACCATAGATCCAAGTAATATATCCTAATTTGTTGTTTTATTTTGATCTTCATTAAATACATCTAACAAGATGAACATATGAATGCAGCGCACATTTATGTAGTGATTGAAAATGAAGACAATGAAGAGGGTACAATTTATTACCTGTGTCATTGTATTAAGGCCAAAAAGAAATTGGAGGCCCCAATTATAGATGGAGAAAAATAGAATATCCTATAGGTTAGGTGGTTGTTACTGGAACATGGCTTGGAAGGTACCTAGTTAAGAATGTTGCAATTTGGTTGTTTGAGGAATTTGACATGCATCAAAAAATTCTTCACTACTCAAACCTTGTTGTCACATCCAACGTTCATTTAATCAAATATAAGGTCAAACTTGTGAAAAGGAACTTGTTAAAAGCACATGAGTTTGGACACGAGGCAATACTTGACACAATAAAGAGTAGAGCATACTTGGATGGTTCCCTAAATTTATTTGTAAGTATGCACATTAAATTTATAAAGCCATGTTATTGATCACTGCTTTCTTTCAAGCGTTTAAGTTTGATTGTAGAAAGGTTTGCAAAGTTGCATTATTTTTTAATTTACAAAATGATAATTATATGCTGCTCTCTATTGAATACCTTTAAGTTGGTATTCTCTATTGGCATTTGATGTCATATGTATTTAGGACTATCATTGATGCATTTGTAACCCACTTATTAATTATATGTTTGCTTTAGTGAAGAGATATGCAAGACTAGTGAAGGAGAAAAAAGGGAAAGGCTTCATTAATGATGTAGGAGCATCCCAGGTTGCAAGAAATCTTGCATCAACCAAAAATATTTGCATTCATGTTTTCTTGCATTTCAGTAGTTAACTATCAGGACCTAGTCTTAGTATTTCATACCATATTATATTGCATTGTAACATTAGAGATCACAGAGTAGGATATATATGATATTCATTACAACATCTACATCATATCCAAAATTCAAGTGTTTTGGAGATCCGAGTATGAGAATATCGTTAACAGAATATCAGTTGTAATTGGATAGAGAGAATTCACAAACCAGTCTTGGATTTTCAAGTGTGCGGATCTATCCCATGACTTGCAGAGCTTAGGAATAATTTTCATAAGAATGCACATTCATCGAGGATCCTTCATTCCTATCCACATCATTCTTTTCCAAGGATCAAAGGAGAATCATATATTTTATCTGACCTTCACATGTTTCATCAACTTTAGGGTTTTGGGACCTCTTGAGGCTGATACAGACCTTTTCTGGAGCTAGGAATTGATATATATAAGCATTTTGTAGTTGTATTAGGAATTAGTGAGAGAATTCTAGAGAAGAAGGAAGATATAGGAGATAAGGGCTTCATCCCACATTGTATTTCTAGGCTTAATGCCATATCATTCTATAAACTATAAGCCAGAAGGCAGTGCATGTTTCCAATGAATAATTGATCATTCTTTATACCCCCATGTGGGATTTTTATTCCAATTCTTTGAGTTTCCATTGTGTTTACTCTTGTTACAAGGTTGGATAGTCCTATTCCTTGACCCTCCATCCTTGACTGCACCAATTAAAGATTATCATCTTAAGAAAAGAACAACATTAGTTGTTGGTGCAAGTGTTCAGTGGTATGAGAAACATTAGTTAGTGCATTTTCTAGTTTTCAATCTTCTCTTTCTTTTCCATTTCGTAGATTTTTTGGATTCTTATATTCTACATGTTTTATGTTAATTATGTTTATATATATTTGAAATTTATACGTAGGATCATTGAGAGATGAGGAAGTAGAGAAAGATGGGCCACATCACCATTGTAGGACCTTCAATCGATCTACGTATAGCATGCATGAAGGTGATAATAGATGTGGTTAGAAGGTGTATGCCTAGAATTATTTAGTTATTGGTCTTTTAATAATTTTTATGTGAGTCCATGTCTGAAATTGTTAGGCTTTTGCAGGTTTTTTGTGGACCAAAATCTAGTGAGAGTACACAACCATAGAGAGGCTACTACCCATGTGTTTCCAAGGGAGAAAGGGATGTACATGTTTTGAAGCATTTTGGAATGAAAATAATTGGGCCACCTAAGGTGGATTGGAGGAAACAAATTGGGCAACAACTCCTTTTGTTTCCTCTTGTACAATATATTTCATGATCTAGGTTGCAAATGGGAGGATTATTTCCCTACATGTCTTGCTACAAGTTTTGAGAAATGGGAGGATTTTCAAGATGTTCTTCCATCAATATTTTAATATTTGTTATTGACTTAGTGTATTTTTTGAAATACAAAAATTATGAGAAATTAATACATGCAAATCTCTATATTCCTTAATATATGCCTCAATTAAATGTGTATATTACATTTAAAGTTAGTTGTAATGGTTTATGGTTTACATTCAAAGTTTTATTTAAGGAAAAGCATGTGGATTATGATAAAATCTAAAACAATACCTTCTATTATACAAAGACATATTTTTTTGCTCTTCTATAAACCCTAGAACTCCTTCCACCATCATTATTTGACGTCAAAACTTGATCAACCCTTCCTCGTTTAGTATGCTTCAACTTGAGGCTAAAGTTTGCATCAGAAGGCTATGAACCCACCTTTCCAATTAATATGTCCCCACTATATATAATTCTAAACCAATAAAAGGGAATCCATCATTGTCAAGCTTATCTACTCTCAGGTTTTCTGTGTTTGGCTTTCCAAAATCTACTCTAATCTTGGATGAGTTTTAGAGTCACTGTCATCATGATCTATCTCTTTACATAATCGTTGTCACCATTCAAGGGATTCATTGAAAAGAAATACACAAGAAATCTTAGTACACCTTGCCACCATTGACAACCTAGCCTAATGGGAATCCAAGGAAGGAAAAACACACCAAGGGAAAAACAACATGAATAGTGGGGGTAGCAACGTTTCAATACCCTCCAACACATTTGACAACTCCCAAACATTCTTCAACCAACCAATCTCTCCAAACAGTCACTTGGAATTTGGTACTCTTATCAACTTTGGCAACATAGTCACATGGCCAATAGCACAAACAAATGATGGAACAACATGAGCACAAACTTTGGATTGTCTCAAGTTATTAAAAACATATCACAGTGATTCTCAACCCTTTTTGACTTAGACTTCCATGATACAATGTTCCAAGGCATAAATTAGCATTATGGTTTATTGAAACAATGCATAAATGATGCACTATTACTGATCCAAACTTAAAAATTAAAGATGAAACTTAATCCCTTCTCACTTGTGCATGTGAATATCATGAAAATAGGCCCCATGAAATAATTAAAATGCCTTTTCAATGATTTTGTCATAAAATAAAAGACCTTTGACTTAAATAGTTTATGGTTGTTCTCTGAGTATTTCCTTTTCCTCTGTGTATAATTTGATGATCCTTTGCATACTTTATGGTGGTTATCTATTTACTATCATTTACCTCACATTATGGTTTTGAGCTCCATGCATAGTGACATTTACACCTTATTGTCCCTATAGATTTGCTAACAGCATGACTGTCCATTCTTTGTAGAGTGTCCCCTCTTTCTTATTAACACTTTCTTACAACTACCAAAAAAATTTATTTCTCTCCATGAAAATGTGTTTGTTAAAGTGAAGTTGAAACAAAAAACTTAAGTGATGGAAAAGTGGTAGAGTCATTAAAAGTGCGTGTTTTTGCAATTAGAGTCAAAAGGTCAATGGAAAGGACTTCCAAGTGAATGTTCCAAGACACTTCATTTGAAGCAAGGAGATTTCAAAATTTTCCAAGGATTTACATGTGTGGTAATAAATATTATTTTAGTAACTTTTAGCTTATTTAGGTGAGGCACTGGTTTTCACTCCAAGCTACGTTCAACTGACAGAATCCCTTAAGAGTATAAAGTGCAAAATGCATGCAATCTTTGATGGGTTGTTACTCAGATGCCATAATTCTTAGAAAATTCTCATCATAAGCTATGGGAACATGTTGGTCCCCTATACAATAACCTCTCTTGGTTTTTGCTAACTTGGAGGTGTTTTCTTGTGGTGGCGACTTTTCACTTTGGGAAAAAGTTGTCAAATGCAAGTAGTGTAAAGTTGCAAAGTGGTGAAACTTTCGTTATGCATCTCATGTGACCAAAAAAATTATTCCAATTCATCCAAGTGGGTAGGTTTATGCTAGGCATGGTCCTCTTTCACACCCAAACACGTTGAATCTCTTTGAGCTACGTTCAACTGACAGAATCCCTTAAGAGTCTGAAGTGCAAAATGGCTGCAATCTTTAATGGGTTGTTACACAGATATCATGATGCTTAGAAAATTCTTGTTAGAGCCTATGGGATCATGTTGGGAATATGAGATACCATGATTCTTAGAAAATTATTGTTAGAGCTTGTGGGATCATTTTGGGCCCCTCTATAATAACCTCTCTCAATTTTTGTCAAATCAGAGGCATTTTCCCATGGTGGTGACTTTTCACTTGGAGAAAAAGTTGTCAAATCCAAGTAGTGTAAAGTTGCAAAGTGTTGCAACTTTCGTTCTGCAACTCACATGACAAAATGAACTATTCCAATGCATCTAGGTGGGTATGTTTACGCTGGGCATGGTCATCTTTCACACCCAAACAAAACAAATTGCTCCAAGCTACGTTCAACTGGTAGAATCCCTTAAGAGTCCAAAGTACAAAATGGATGCAATCTTCAATGGGCTATTAATCAGACACCATGACATTTAGAAACTTCTCTTCTAAGGCTATGAGATCATGTTGGGCCCTTCTACAATAAAATCTCTCAGTTTTTGCTAACTCAGAGGTTTTTTCCCATGGTGGCAACTTTTCACTTAGGGAAAAAGTTATCAAATGTAAGTAGTGTAAAGTTGCAAAGTGCTGCAATTACTTGCATGAAAAAATGAACTATTCCAAAATATTTGGGTGGGTACACTTATGCTAAAAATGGTCCTCTTACACATTGAAACATGCTGAATTGCTTTGAGCTACATTCAACCAACAAAATCTCTTAAGAGTCCAAAGTGCAAAGTGGCTGCAATCTTCGATGAGTTGTTACTCATATATTGTGATGCTTAGAAACTTATCATTTGAGGCTATGAGATTTCATTGGGCCCCTCTACAAAAACCTCTCTTGGTTTTCACCAAATCGGAGGCGTTTTCCCATGGTGGCAACTTTTCATTTGGGGAAAAGGTTGTCAAATGCAAGTAATGTAAAGTTGCAAAGTGGTGCAGCTTTCATTCTGCAACTCATGTGACCAAATTAGCTATTCCAAAAATTTTAGGTGGGTATTTTTATGCTATGCATGGCCCTCTTTCATACCCACACACATTGAATCACTCCGAGCTACGTTCAACTGACAGAATCCCTTAAGAGTCCAAAGTGCAAAATGGCTGCAATCTTTGATGGGATATTACTCAGACACTGTGATGCTTAGAAACTTCTCATCTAAGGCTATGGGATTGTATTGAGCCCCTCTACAATAACCTCTCTTGGTTTTTGTTAACTCAGAGGTATTTTCCTGTGGTGGTGACTTTTCACTTGGGGAAAAAGTTGTCAAATGCTAGTAGTGTAAATTTGCAAAGTGGTGCAACTTTCATTGTATAACTTGTATGACCAAACGAACTATTCCAAAAAATTTGGATGGGTAATTTTATGCTATCAATAGTATTTTTTCACACCCAAACACATTGAATCACTCTAAGCTACATTCAACTGATAAAATCCCTTAAGAGTCCAAAGTGCAAAATTGTTGCAATCTTTGGTGGGCTTCTACTTAGGAACTATGGCACTTAGAAATTTATCGTCTAAGCCTATGAAATCACATTGGGCCAATCTACAGTAAAATATCTTGGTTTTCACTAACTTGGAGGCATTTTCCCATGGTGGCGACTTTTCATTTGGGGAAAAAGTTGTCAATTGCAAGTAGTGTAACATTGTAAAGTGGTGCAACTTTCATTTTACAACTTGTGTGACCAAATGAACTATTTCAACACATCAAAGTGGGTATTTTTACACTAGGAATGGTCCTCTTTTTCACCCAAACATGTTGAATTTCTATGAGCTATGTTCAACCGACAGAATCCCTTAAGAGTCCAAAGTGCAAAATGGCTACAATCTTCGACAGACTGTAACTCAGACACCATGACACTTAGAAACTTCTTGTATGAGGATATGGGATTGCATTGGGACCCTCTACAATAAAATCTCTTAGTTTTTGCTATGTCAAAGGAATTTTCCCATGGTGACAATTTTTCACTTGGGGAAAAAGTTATCAAATGCAAGTAGTGTAAAGTTGCAAAGTGGTGCAACTTTTGTTCTACAATTCGTGTGACCAAACGAATTGTTCTAATGCATTTGGGTGGGTAAATTTACACTAGGAATAGTCTTTTTTCGCACCCAAACACACTGAATCTCTTTGAGCTACATTCAACTGACATAATCCCTGAGTCCAAAGTACAAAATGGCTACAATTTTTGATAGGTTGTTACTCGAATCCCGTGAAACTTAGAAGCTTCTCATCTAAACCTATGGGATTGTGTTGGTACCCTATACAATAAAATCTCTTGGTTTTTGTTAACTCAAAGGCATTTTCCCATGGTGGTGACTTTTCACTTGGGGAAAAAGTTGTCAAATGCAAGCAATGTAAAGTTGCAACATGATGCAACTTTCGTTCTACAACTTGCATGACCAAACAAACTATTCCAACACATCCGGGTAGGTAATTTTAAGCTAGGCATGTTCCTCTTTTGCACCCAAACACACCAAATTTCTTTGAGCAATGTTCAATCGACAAAATCCCTCAAGATTCCAAAG
Organism: Sequoia sempervirens; assembly: GCA_007258455.2. Taxonomy (NCBI): domain Eukaryota; kingdom Viridiplantae; phylum Streptophyta; class Pinopsida; order Cupressales; family Cupressaceae; genus Sequoia; species Sequoia sempervirens. The sequence continues at coordinate 388,516,402 of VDFB02000017.1, forward strand.
TAAAAAATGGTTGTAATCTTTGATGAGTTATTGCTCGGATACTGTGATGATTAGAAGCTTCCCATCTAATCCTATGGGATCATATTGGGCCCCTCTACAATAACCTCTCTCAGTTTTCACTATCTCGGAGGTGTTTCCCGTGGTGGCGATTTTTCACTTGGAAAAAAAGGTTGTCAAATGCAAGTAGTATAAAGTTGCAAAGTGGTGCAACTTTTGTTCTGCAACTCATGTGACTAAACAAGTTGTTCCAATGCATTCAGATGGGTACATTTATGCTTTGAATGGTCCTCTTTCACACCTAAACATGTCGAATCACTTTGAGCTACGTCCAATCGGTAGAATCCCTTTAGATTCCAAAGTGCAAAATGGTTACAATCTTTGTCTACACCTATGGGATCGTATTGGGCCCCTCTATAATAACCTCTCTCAGTTTTCACTATCTCAGAGCCCAGTGGCATTGTCTCGTGGTGGTGACTTTTTACTTGGAGAAAAAGTTGTCAAATTCAAGTAGTGTAAAGTTGCAAAACTGTGCAACTTTTATTTTGCAACTCGTGTGACCAAATGAACTATTCAAACACGTCCAAATGGGTACATTTATGCTAGGCATAGTCCTCTTTCACACCCAAACATGCTCAATCATTTTGAGCTAAGTTTAACCAGTTGAATCCCTTAAGAGTCTAAACTATAGTTGTTGTCACCAACTAGTGCACCTTTGTTGAGATGCAAAACTCAGCGTACTAGTGAAACATTGGATCTGGATATTCAATATCCATGACGTATGGTTTTTCATGCTCTAGAGTTATAAAACATGATGTGGTGGTAGTTGTAGGACCATACTTCCCAATTATTTGTCATGTTATTTCACACATAGAAAATGGAAGGAGGTTTTTTAACTTATTGAAATGATGAATATGAGAGAAATGTGATAGTTGCACATGGGTGATGCATCCAAAAATCAAGCTCATATTATTGTTCATACACATCTAATATCTTTAGAATATCATTAAAACTAACCTATGCATTTATTTCATTTAATGAGATGTCAAGTGTTGTGATATTAGTAGATGCAAATAAATTTTGTTGGTTGGATCAACAACTATCATGTGTTTTGATGCCCATTCATACAAGTTTATAGAGGTATATATATATATATATTCCCATGAGGTTTGAAACATCCACTTGTTCTATAAATGCAAATGCAATTATTGCTAATCTTTAGAATTAGAACCATTAGTTATTGGATGCCAACCTCAACCATGAATTAAAAGCAATACATTTTTCTATGATATTTTTTTATGGGAAGGAGCTCTTATAGTTTATTTGAAACCTTTTGGTGTTAAAATCCTTTCCACTAGACAACAATAGAACTCAAGAAGCATGAATCATACAGAAAAATACATGAATTATACACATGAATCATGGAGAATACATGTGAACACATGAATTATATATTGGAAGCATGAAGCATGCACGTGAATACATGCAATATATGTGAAGTATACATGTGAATAAGTGAAGCACAAGTAATTGAGGTATTGCAAAAGATACAAACCACCAAGAATGGAGCTTATTTACACAATACACATTAGATGGAGCTTATTAAGCAATTGACAGTAATTATTTAAGCATTAGATGTAAACAAAAACCATGCCTACAACATTCAAGCATACAATTTACACAATACGCATGATAACATCATTCAAAAATAGTAGTAGAAAAATAATATTTTCTTTAATAAAAAATCTATAAGGCTATACAATGATATATATTATAAAAGTATACAATATATCCAAAAAAGCCATATAGGCTTACTACAAAAGAGCAATATGGGCATAAAATGTCACATATATCGATAGTACAAAACATATGTTCCAAAATGCCACATAGGCATACAATAAACAACCCTAATACATAGTCATTTCTCTCTAGGGGAAGGAAAAGTATCCCATGATGCCTTCAAAATTTGGTTGGATGGAGTGCTTGTTGGTTCTCTTGTCTTTTGAACATGCTCACTAGACCTCCTCTCTAGACTCCTTTGGATCTACAACTGATACAATAAAAAGTATAGATGTTAATGCATAGAAATTGAATTATGGAATGACATATAATGAAATATAATCACTTACCACTTACAAATAGTCATCATGCACATTTACAACATTACTACATCCATGACCTGGAGTGACAACCACCTATAGCAACCATCACGATAGAAATTAAACTACATACAAGTATCATGAAAATTTTCAATAATAGACCATAAAAGAGAAAATATAATGTCAAATCGACTAAGTTGTTGCATACCTCTCTCAAAGGACTAGAACTAGCTATTGTTGCAACAATCGCATGGTCCATCGTTCCACCAACATCACCAAGGATGTCTTATGTTAGGAACTAAAAATGAAACAACATATCTAACAGTCATATAAAGAAGTTCAAGTAGTCCCTTTATAGCTGTCATAAATGAGCAACAAATGAAAATGAAAAGAGAAACAATATGACTATCATAAATGAACAGGAATTAAAAATGTAAAAGTGCAAAGACTTCATATATAATAATGTAGAAAATCCATTCATCATGAGTGCAACAAATTTTGAAGGAAGCTAGTCACTTGAATAGTGATATAGGTAACAAAATTCAATACAAGGTAAAGGTCAATGACAGTTGAAGGAAATTGAAACACAATGTTTAGAAAAATTTAGGAAGTGATGGAAGTCTATGCAATAGTACAATCCATATTGGTGGTAATGACCTTGCATGAAAGAGTAAATGGTTGGCCTCAGTTGAGACTACAGTATGGTGCTTATAGATCATAGAATGGTGAAAGTACAAGCCCACTGGGATAGGAAAAACTCTTGCAAATGCCCAAGTTAAGTGCTCATTGAGATTCAAATTGCATATGTTGATGAAGTAATGTTAACGAGGGCACGTTATCAACACAACATGATAATGCCGCAATGAAGTTCACATGAATGAAGTGAGACTATGTTACTAGTAGCTTTCAAATGGATAATGGAACACATGATGAATTAGGACATGTATAGGGTTTTACTATAGCATGTGAAGTTGGTTATTGAGGTGTGTAGTAGTAAAGGAGAAGACAACTTTGGTCAATAATGAGTGGAAGGAAAGATTTCTTGTAATGGTACATGTGTATAGGATAAAATTTTTATGGAGGTGCTATAGCATAGAAGGGATAAAGAGACAAGAACAAGAGGGGATAATGGAACATATGGTGAAATAATAGAGGGTACAATGGGATGGGATTCAAATGTGATAATGAAACATAAAATGGACTAGTAGAGATTAGTGGGATGGTCCAAGAGTGGATCATAGAATGTAGGGTGAATTATTAGAGGTTAATGGGATGGGATTAGTAGGGAATAAAGGAACATAAGGTGAATTAGGGGAAGACAATGGGACAAGACCAAGAGGGGATAATGGAAAATATGATGAAATAAGAGAGGGTAATGGGATGAGAATAGAAGGGGTTAATGGAACATAGGATGGAATATAATAGATTAATGGGATGGGTTAGGATGGGATTTAATAAAATATAGCATGAACTATTAGAGGTTAATGGGATGGAATTGGGAGGGAATAAAGGAACATAGGGTGAATTAGGGGAAGATAATGGGACAAGACCAAGAGGGGATAATGGAACATGTGGTGAAATATGAGAGGGTAATGGGATGGGAATAGAAGGGGTTAATGGAACATAGGATATACTAGTATAGATTGATGGGATGGGCTAGGATGGAATAACAAAATATAGGGTGAAAAATTAGAGGTTAATGGGATGGGATTAGTAGGGAATAATGAAACATAAGGTGAATTAGAAGGTGTATAGGGTTTGAATATAGTACATGAAGTGGGAACTTGACTTGTGTGTAGTAATAATAGAGAAGATTTATAGGATGAAACGTGGATAAAGATGGTATAACATAGAATGGGTAAAGAACATAGGGTGAAATAATAAAGGGTACAATAAGATAGGAGTGGAAGGGAATAATGAAACATAGGATGTACTAGTAGATATTAGTGGGATGGGCTATGAGGGGATCATGGCAAATAGGGTGAACTATTAAAATTTAATGATATAGGATTAGGAAGGAATAAATAAACAAAAAATGAATTAGGAGAAGATAATGTGACATGATCAAGAGGGGATGATGGAACATAGAATGGACTAGTATATATTAATTGGATGAGCTAGGATGGGATAATAAAATATTTTTAAGGTGAACTATACTAGAGGTTAATGGGAGGTAATTAGGAGGGAATATTAGACCATAAGGTGAATTAGGTGGTGTCTAAGGTTTGAATATAGGACATGAAGTGGGAACTTGAGGTGTGTAGTAATAATGTATAAGAGATTTAGTCAATAATGAGTAGAAGGAAAGGTTTCTTGTAATGATATGTGTATAAAATGAAATGTGGAGGAAGGTGGTATAGTATATAAGGTTTTAAAGATTGGGATATGTGATATAAAATGGTTAAAATATGCATGATGAAAGGAATGGAAGAATAAGATGGATCTTGAATGATAAATATAATTAGGATCTCACAAGACCAACCAATGTTTGTGTTTCTCATCAATGTTTTAGATATGTATATGCAAAATTATGAAAAATAGCTAACATTGTTTTACAACACCATTAATGAATAAAGGTTACCTGAGTGAAAGCTATTTCAGGACATGAATTGCAAGGTGTGGAGCTCGAAGGTCCACTAGGAAACTATTTGAGATCCAAAGTATGTTATGAGACAAACATTCAAATATAACATTCAACTATTCAAATGCAATAATAATATCTTTAATACTAGTTACATACCTATGGACTCAACATCGAAAACAAATAAGGATCTAACTTTTACTTTTGAAATTAGCAAAATTTTTATGCACTGAGTAATAAACCTGAAATGCATGTGTTTGTATAAAACATTCATAAAAACACAACTATGAAAGTATAATGAAATACAATAATCATGAAAAATTATAGAACTCATAGAAGAGAAATAACACAAAGATTTCAGGAGTGGAAAACCCTAATGGGGAATAAAAACCACTCAAAAATTTCCTCACTGGCAACACAAGCCTCACTAGCTACAAATGCCTCATTGGCAACATAAGCCTCATTGGCTACAAATGCCTCACTAGCAACACAAGCCTCACTAGCTGGAAATGCCTCACTGGAAACATAAGCCTCACTAGCTACAAATGCCTCACTAGAAACAAAAGCCTCATTGGAAATGATCATATTGTCTCACTGACATTATCACTTACAACTTCTCAAAGATCAAATGAAAATATACAATAAAAAGGGTTTCTCTGTTTCACTGTAAAACATTTTTCCCTTTCAATCTAATACATTCCATATCCTAAAGAAGCATTCACTGGGAATCTTTAAAATATAAAATATATCAAATTCTACAATATGTTTTTTACATTGCTTGTAAAACTTCTTTATAGAATTCTATTTACACATTCAACATGATAACTCTATGAAAGCACCAAACATCAAACAATGATAAATCATTGTTTAAATAAGCAATCAATAATGTATACAATGACACCATCTGTGAAATCAATTGTTGAAAGCCCTTGAAATCAATTTCAAAACTGCCATGAACATTGTTTACCATATCTGCATATGGGTCAAAGAATTTTCTTCAAACTATTAAAATTTTACCAAAATCTAACCCATAATACCAATGCTCAAACAACTTTAATTTTCTTTAACAAAATTTAGATTAGATAAATCACAAATCTCTAAATTAACAAAAACACTATTTAATTTATCAAATTAAACAAGAAAAAATGGATATCACCTTAAAGCATTCAAACACAAGAATACCATCACTGAGACATGCCCTTGAAACCATTTATATTGTCGACTAGTAACTGCTTAAAGGTCACATCTTTGTAGATCCTTAATCATTTCATAGTATTTCCAATATTATCATCTTTCCTCAAACCCTAAGTCCATTTCCTTATTTACCAATGTCAAACTTTGCAATATACCCAATATTTCCTTTGTTTCCCACATTATACATCCTTACCCTGCTAAACTGGTTAGTCCTAAAAGGGTTGGTGGAATCACAATATAGGACAATGTCTTTGACCTGTATCTTAACCTCCGAAACTTACCAACCAAGTCATCTTAGCATTAGGTGATACTTTATGCCTTTTATCACCTTCAAGTTTAAATGAGATATAACATGCTAGACTAAAACCCTTCAATAGGAAAGATTTGCATAAAATTTCTAGTCTTAAGAATAGAAGGATGCATAACCATTAATGACCAACTCAAATAACACTTCAAACTTTATGACGGTGTCATAATCACCAATCCACAAAAAAGCTATATGTCAATCAAAGCTTCACTATAATAGACAATGAAACCATAATAGAGTTCCCTTTTTACAAATATGCATTTTGTCTTCAAATGTATCAAAGATTAAGGAAAGTCTTATGTACTAGTGGTGTTCCAAAGCCCCTAGATAAATGTTATCTCAACATCAAAAACAAATGTAGATGTTAGTCACTAGGTACCACATCCAATGATGCACAAATGTATCAATGTGTCCAAAGAACTATAAGCACACAAATTATTTCTTCCTCCAAATAACTATAAGCACATAAATTATTTATGCCTCAATGAATTCTCAATGCTCATGCAAAGTCAGCCAAACAAGAGTAACTCAATAAATGCCACTTTTGTGTATGCCAAGGTAACCACTTGACATTAATGCCAAACTAACCCTATGTCAAAGGGGTCAACAAACTCCCCCTTTGCCATTGATGTCAAACCTGCCAATGAACCAAAGAACCTGAAAGAATATCACCTATAGAAGCACTAAAGCACTGCCATGAAATCATCATATGATTACCAAATGAACTCAACAACAAACCAATATATAGTGGGTATAATGAAATGAAAAGTTGATGGTATAATGAAATGAAAAGATTAACCTGTATCTCTATATCTCAGATTTTCTCCCCCTTTTGATAGCAATTCCAAAGGTCAAAGGGTGGGTAAACATAAAAAAACTACAAAGTACCTACCCAAGAACACCAATTTTCTTGCACATGATCACAAAACAACATCAGATTTGAAGAAATAAAACTGAAAGGAGCTCTACATAATGTAAGATAAATCTTCCATAGCACCAAAACTGAACCAAAATTGGCATGCAACTGAAAGAATATTCTTAAAGCATAACCTAGGGATGTTGAATAGACATGAAAAATCCCCCTATAACCATGCTCATAAAGATCGGTTGCTTTTCCTTAAAATAACAATGACAGAGGAATAAAAAAAAATGTTGCATGAACAACCAACTCAAACCAAGTCATAAATGAAATGAATAACACATATTTTTCAAGACCACTGTATTCTTGACCTCATACCTCTATAGGATGAGAAGATGAATAGGAGAGTCATGAGCATTAGAATCATTTGCATCTAACTTTGTAAACACTATCATCAAATCTCTTAAATGATAAAGTCACATCATCATGCATTCACTGATAAGAAAAATAAAAAGAGGTAAAGTTCATTGTTTGCAAAGCTACTGTCAACATGCATGAAGATCACTCAAACACCTAGAAACTAATACTTCAATCTGCCAATAATCTCATAAGACACTGTGACTACAAGATTCAACCTTGAGTTGTCATCAACTTCTGAAACCAAAATATTAGAACACGGTTAAGTCATGAGATAATAAAAGACAAGGGTTTATGAGTATCAAAGTACTAAAACCATTTGCACTTCACTATTTAAAAACTCATGCAATAAGGATTACTTCTTTTGTTCATTTGACAACTATCCAAAGTTGCTAGGCTATGAGCAACTTCATCCAACTTAGCATGGTCTTCAAATACTAACAAACAACACCTTTAGACAATGTGACTATCTCAAATTTTATCTCATGTAGTCCCAAAGTTTTCTTGGAGTTATTAATCAAAAAAAACTATTACTTGCAAAATCACTAAATATCGAGAATAGTGATCATACCATAAAGATTGAAAAGCACACCCAAGCATATAAACTCTACCCGAGCATATAAACTCTATAACGGGAAGATGAAAGCACTACAAGCTTCATGAAATACTATCAGATTGAATAGAGAGATAGTTAGAGTAAACAAAGATAGTCATAGTACATGGAGAGCTAGCATATAGAACAACACAAGGAGCATACAAAGTACTGGCAACACTGTCAAGAAAACTAGCTAACCACTGTAACTAGTATTGCATTGTTTCCTGTTGAATCAAGAATGTATAAAGTGTTGTCACAAAAATCATCTCATCAAAACAATCTACCTCCTTAGATATTAGATTGAGAAAACTATTCATGAGACTGAGCAATAATATCAAGAAAATCAAAGTGCAGTAGACATTGTCTGCATTTAGTATGATTCAACTGCCAAGAGTAGTAGAGCATGCTAGCAACATGCTAAGAAAATAAACCACAATATCTAAAAACTCAAGTGCCATGGATAAAAGATAAAACTGGAAAGCTCCCCCTATCTGAATGCACAAGGGAAATGACCGAAATCACTATTGGATCCCTTAATCACTGTCAACATGTAATCTATAGCATCAAAAAATCACTACAACATGCAATTCATATAGTTTGGCATAGAAATATTCATTATGTAACTATTACTAGAACTTTCTAAACTCTATAACACACTGTCACGTAAAGTGAAAAAAACATGTAAAGTGACAAAGCATTATTATCACAATGATGTTAGCATGACAAAAAATTTCATCACAACCAAAAGATCCATGATATCACCAGAATGCTCCCTCTGTGTAAGTAGCATGTATACACTGAATTTGAATGTAGTACTACAACAACCACTATTAACAGACTGATTCATGAAGATATTGCAAAATGAAAGACATTAACAAAAATGTTGTTTCATTATTCTGATATGTACCTACTAACACACTATGTCACTACACTACCCTGTTACTGTATTCTCAAAGACTACATTGTAAACTCACAAACTGAATTAGAACATGAAAGAGTCAATCACAGATATAAAGGAACTGTTTGAGCATTGTCATATGAATTGTGTGACCAAAGGCATCAACCACAAAACACTATTCAAGTATAATCACAAGTCAAAGCAATAGGAACAAAGAACATATATGACAGGGGTGCAAGATTATCAAAATGTATTGTACTTGACTCCCCTTACTAAAAAGGTATCATCTTGTCATACTAATTTTTCTTGTAATATGTTAAACACAATCAACTCACCATGACCATGCCACTGCTTCATACTAACTTCCCAACCTTAAACACATTCAAGACAACAAAAAATTGTATCATACTAACCATCCTCAAATACATGCAAATCATCAATCATGCTAACTGTCAAAGGTCAAAGTATATCATTGCATCATCGCAGAGTACTGCAAAACTCAAAGTAGTCTTCATAAACCTTATAGATTACTCTCATTGTCAATAGATGTTGCATTTCAATCTCTTACTATATTCTATCACTATATACTACTAACAATGATATTGTTATATAGATCTAAGTGCTATTGTAGAGTATACACTCTCATACAAATTTCATAATGCTGATGACAATAATGGGTTTCATATTATTGACTATTACAAGACAACTTTCCAGGATTTGCATGGGAATAACTGCCCTATTTACATTCTATGCTACTTCATGAAAATAGTTTGATAGTGTCATAATCGAACATTCAACTATCCTCTATAAGGGGGTAAATAGTAAAGCAATGCATAGCTCGACCTTACCTCATGCTCATCTTTCAAGAACTTTGTGAAGTCTCTTGTGTGGTATGCACAAGATTAGTTTTTCCTTCTTCTTGACTCTGTTAAATTCTTCTCCACACTGACTTAGGATTTTTATTCTTCTTGCTCTAGATATTCTCTTTCTTTTGCTTGAACATGTATTCTCTAGATGGTTTCATCAACCTTCTTCTACACCACTATGCTTTGTGCCCAAACATATTGCATCTATAACATAAAATATTGTAGTCTAGACCAAAAGAAGAATAGTTTCTTCTAAAAATTTTGTGAGAACTTTTATTGACATTCTTTACATGATCATGCCTTTCATAAAACCAACAATTACTTGCTACATGACCAGCTGTGTGATAGTTATCACATATAATGCCATTGTTTTGATTTGACATCTTATAAGTACTTTTATCCTTATTCCATCCAAAATCATTCCTATTATAAATTTTGTAATCTCTAGATCTATGACCATAAGCATGACATGAATGACAATAACCATGAAATTGAGTATAATTGTACCTCATAGAATGATTCTGCCTAACAGGTGGAGGCCATGAGTATGTATTGGTTCTTCTTCTTCCAACATCAACAACTTTCTCTCTAATTTCTTCTTTTCTCCACTTTTTGAAGTAGCAATATGTTGTCCTTGACTATTATTTTTCTTATCATATTGAGAAGATTCACTAGTTGATGCTTCTTCTTCTCTAATCTTCTAAAGTAATCATATAGATCTATTTTCTACTTAGGGGTTCTTCTAACTTCAGAGCATTTTCCTTTTTCATATCCCAAACCAAAATAGTTTTTGTGATTCTTTTGACTACTCAACATGTTATCCAGTCCATCATTACCTTTCTCAAACTTATGAATCTTGAAGCTTTCAAGATCTTTTCTCAAGGAAACTATTTCACCTTCAAGCTTTTGGCACTCGTTTTTATTTCCAAATCTGATTTAGTTACATATACTATTCTCTTTCCTTCTTCGACCTTTGTTTTCAAGGAGATGATCAACATGTTAGAATCTTCAAGTTTCCCAGTAAGTATCTTCCTTTCCTTCAATACTTGATCTTTTAGCAGAGATATTTCTTCAATCTCAGTTTTCAATGAACTAATTTCATATTATAATCTCTTACAATTGTCTTCCTTAGTCATATTGTATGCTTATTTTATCTCTTTCTTTAGGATAATAATGAGTTTATTAGAATCTTCAAGATCTAAAAGTACCTTATTCTTGAAGTCTTTTTCATAGAGAAGTTGGTCTTCGAATCTCTAGTTCTCTTTCCTAAGTTTTTTAATCTCATCTAGGGCAGTATGGAATTCTCCCTCAAAATCAATTTTACACTCTTCTATAACTGATTCATTCATGTCCACCACAAATAAATCAAGTTCTATATTAGACATCTTTTCTTCTATAGGCATTTCTTTCTCCTTAGAAATTTCTACTTTTGCAATCTGTGATTTTTCCTTCTTATTCCTATTCCTCTTTCCCATGACAACCAATACTCCACTAGGACTTCCCTAAGTTGGTTAGAATTTTGTGGAAGGGTATGGCTCTGATACCAATTATTGGAGTACAGAGAAAACTGAGAGGTGGGGGTGAATTAGTGTTCTAACAAACTTTTTTTGCATTGAGTTATAAACCAGAAATATGTGTTTGTATAAAACATTCATAAAAACACAACTATGAAAGTATAATGAAATACCATAATCATGAAAAATATAGAACTTACAGAAGAGAAATGACTCAAATATTTTAGGAGTGGAAAACCCTCATGGGGAATAAAAACCACTCAAAAATTGTCTCATTGGATTTAAAAAAAATGCCTCACTGGCTACAAATGCCTCACTAGCAACACAAACCTCACTGGCTACAAATGCCTCACTAGAAACATAAGCCTGACTAGCTACAAATGCCTCATTGGAAACAAAAGCTTCACTGGCTACAAATGCCTCACTAGCAATGATCATATTGTCTCACTGACATGATCACTTACAAATTCTCAAAGATCAAATGAAAATATACAATACAAAGGGTTTCTCTGTTTCACTGTAAAAAAAAAAATTCCCTTTCAATCTAATACATTCCATATCCTAAAGAATCATTCACTGGGAATCTTTAAAATATAAAATATAAAAGATTATACAATATGTTTTGCACATTTCTTGCAAAACTTCTTTACAAAATTCTATTTACACATTTAGCATGATAACTCTGTGAAAGCACAAAACATCAAATGGTGATAAATCATTGTTTAAATAAGCAATCAATAATGTATACAATGCTGTCATCTATGAAAACAATTGTTGAAAGCCCTTGAAATCAGTTTCAAAACTACCATGAACACTATTAACCATATCCGCATATGGATCAAAGAATTTTCTTCAAACTGTTAAAAATTTACCAAACTCTAACCCATAATACCAATGCTCAAACAACTTTAATTTGCTTTAACAACATTTAGATCAGATAAATCACAAATCTCTGAATTAACAAAAACACTGTTTAATTTATCAAATTAAACAAGAAAAAATGGATATCACCTAAAAGCATTCAAACACAAGATTACCATCACTAAGATATGCCCTCGAAACTATTTCTATTGCTGGCTAGTGACTGCCTGAAGGTCACATATTTGCAGATCCTTAATCATTTCACATTATTTCCAATATTATCATCTTTCCTTAAACCCTAAGTCCATTGCCTTATTTACCAATGTCAAACTTTACAATATACCCAATGTTTCCTTTGTTTCCCACATTATACGTCCTTACCCTACTAAACCGGTTAGCCCTAAAAGGGTCGGTGGAATCACAATATAGGACAATGTCTTTGACCTATATTTTAACCCCTGAAACTTACCAACCAAGTCATCTTAGCATTAGGTGATACTTTACACCTTTTATCACCTTCAAATTTAAATGAAATATAGCATGCTAGACTATAGCCCTTCATTAAGAAAGCTTTGCATAAAGTTGCTAGTCTTAAGCATAAAAGGATGCATAACCATTAATGAACAACTCAAATAACACTTCAAACTTTATGTTAGTGACATAATCACCAATCCACAAAAAAACTATATGTCAATCAAAGCTTCACTATAATAGACAATGAAACCATGATAGAGTTCCCTTTTTACAAATATGCATTGTGTCTTCAAATGTATCAAAGATTAAGGCAAGTCTTATGTAACAGTGTTGTTCCAAAGCCCCTAAATAAATTTTATCTCAACATCAAAAACAAATGTAGATGTTAGTCACCAGGTACCAAATCCAATGATGCACAAATGCATCAATGTGTCCAAATAACTATAAGCACATAAAGCATTTCTTCCTCCAAAGAACTATAAGCACATAAAGTATTTCTACCTCAATGAATTATCAATGTTCATGCAAAGTCAGCCAAACAAGAGTAACTCAATAAATGCCACTTTTGTGTATGTCAAGGTAACCACTTGACATTAATCCAAAACTAACCCAATGTTAAAGGGGTCAACAATTGATTCTAGTAATTTAGTTATTCTTAAATTTAAATATATAATTTAATAAAAAAAATTAAATGAACTTGCTGGATTTTAGCTAAGTATCAATGTCGTATGTATTATTCATCAATTCATCTGTCATAGTTATCGCCTCTGCAATTGATGTAGGTTGTGTAGCTACATCCTAAGCACTATGATAATCATACATGCAAAAAACACTGCAAGCACCACAATGGTGGGGTGGAGCTCAGGGCCTACACATATCCTCCACATTAGGCTCTACTAGAGGCCTCATACATTGTATAATGGTCTGGATGAATGAGCTAATTGACTCCGGTGTGTCCACCTCTACACTGTCCTTAACAATAGAAGGAATACAAACATGCTCCACCATTGGTTTGGCTAAGGGTCTCGGTGCTAAATGTGGATTATGGCATGCACCAGGTCTATCATGCGTGGAGCCCCCACCTCTACTCTAAAATTCTAAGATGTCAAAATAATTTGGAATCTTATTAAGGACAAACTCACAATAGAGTTTCCTCAAAAAGTATTGTGGTACCTCATGGTTATTGCATGGAGGTTGGTCAAATACCATCCACCATCACTCCCAAAATTTATTTTTAATTAATTCATGGTGGCACCAATGGATGGGGAACCTCTTGTATGCATGAGAAAAAGGTGTGTTGGTTCTCAAGTCTGTAAATAGGGCACACAAGTTGGCTTTGCTGATTTTTTGTTTTTTCACATTTGCATATGACAAACCACTAGCATAAAATTGTCTCAAACTCATGCCTCTCATTTGACCAAAAAAATATTTTCTTGCTCATTTCTCCTACATGAGATACAATTGACTTCAATGATTTGGCAATTCCTCTCCTATAAGGGTGGGTTTCGGCATGCTCAATTAATCTTCCAATTAATTGTTCAACATCTCTTTTATTGTTTTCAATTTGATTTAGGATATTTTATTGTGTTCCTTGAGGATTCCTATGAATTGATGGAGGTGTTTCAGGTTGTTCTTGTATAGGAGGCTCTTCGTGAGGGGGTAATTGTGAATTCTCAATGTTTGGAGGTAGAGATTCATTCCTTGAGAATTAGAACAAAGTTTTATTAAAAAAACCTATTTCAATCTACATTCTAAATAAAATTCAAAATAACAACAATAAAAATGCATACCTCTTCATAATCTTCGACCTCTTTGACGTGTTGACGACATACTTGTGAAGAAATGCAAACTAAGAGTGCAAAAATTGGAAGATATTTGGTGAGTGTGAGTTACAGAGTTGAAAACCTCCAAGCCAAGCCACAGGTGAACAAAAAATAAGGTTAAGAATGCAATTTTTTGTTTTAATAGACTTTTTCTATTTGGCACACACCAAATGAGCAATTCATTTGGTTCATGCCAAATTTGGCGTGTACCAATGCTCTTTTTTTGCATTTTTTTGCATTTTTTTTCAATTTGGCATCAAAATTGTGTCACAGATCCATGCACTTAGCTAGTAAGAGAGAAGTAAATTTGAATTTGAATGATGGAAAGGTTAGAATGCTTTATGGTACTTTATATATTATATGAATTGTGAGAAATTTACTTTCAATAGCCAATTTGTATTATTTTGGAATGCATGTGATATTTGACATGTTTGGTTACAAGTTAGTAGGAGGGAGTTTGGTGATTGCTAAAGAATATCAAATAGGTACTTTGTTTAGGGTTAATTCCTCCACATTTTATTTCCTATTATCATTGTGTTTTTGGTAAACAAAATAAATAATTATTTCTTAATGGGACTAATAAGACAAAGAGATTATTAGAGATCATTCATTTAGATATGTTTGTACCACTAGATGTTGACTCTTTTGGAAAAAAATTATTATGTTACCTTCATTGATGATGTCTCAATATACACTTGAATTTATTTTACACATGTATAATATGAGGTTTTCACTAAGTTTAAGGAATTTAAAGCCTTTGTTGAGAAAAAAATGGATTATAAGATAAGGGTATTGAGATCTAACAATGGGGGTGTTCATATTGTTATATAGAATGTGAATAATTATCTAAGAATGTAAGTATTATTTGATAGAAGACTAATCCTTATACTCCCCAAAAAATGGGGTTGCAACAAGAATGAACCAAACCTCATTGGAAAAATTTAGGAGTATGTTAAGTGGTGCTAAGCTTCATAGATTATTTTGGGAAAAATCTCTAAATACTAATTTTTATTTGATTAATAGAACTCCTTGTTCAAGTCTTGTTGATAAAAATCCTTATGAAGTGAGGGAGAAATTTATGAAATAACTAAGAAATGGGTTTAGAGGTTGTTGTAGGTATATTGTGCAAAGGGCAATGTAAACATGCTAAAAATTTGTGTTGTTGTGGGTCCATTCCATAAGATTTTTGCATGATATTAGAAATAATTTCATCTTCATTCTGAATTTTGACCATTGGGCTTCATTATATGGTGTAGAAACTTAAAAAATTCTTGAATGATGCTACACACTTGAATCTAAATACTAACATCATTTTTTTCTAAAATCCATCTTCTTTTCGCTTGTTTAATTAAGCCTAGTTATTTAATTAAATGCCTCATTTTCATCTATTGATCTAATTGATCTAATTAGGTTAATTCACCCCCTCTCACACTAACATTTCATCCTATCTATATTGAATAAATCAAATTATTTAATTTAAACCCTAATTCCTCTTATTTAATTAAATAACCCTAAACTGTTTAATTAAATATCATATTTGCATCCCCTTTTCATTAAATAAATCAATAATTTAATGAATATCCTCACATTCCTCAGCTTGCACATTCAAATTTAGTTTTAATTACTAAATTGATAATTCCCCTCCCATCCACTTGCATAGGGAATATTCGAAAGGAATATTCTCCTATTCGGCTCTAAAAAGGGAATGATTATTTTCAAACAAACTTTGTAACAAACTTTCAAACTTGTTACAAAGTGTGTTTGTTTGAATCATTATTATCCCTTGATCTTTCATTGATCCATGTGATCTCTGATTCTCATCCATTGATGAGAATCCTTGATCCATGTTTCCCCCTTCATTTAATATTGACCATTGATAGATCAAATTGATCTAAGCCCTTAATTTTTCATTTACTCTCCTATAAACACATCACTATTCAGAGAGAAATGAATCCATCTTTTGATAGAAAAGTTATGCTATTGAAATTCATACTCACTTGCATCCATATTGATCATTTGTTAGCATTTTAGATTAATCTCCATACATATTAGCTTAAGGGTCCATTAGTGGCTTCCATAGTAGCTTAGTTTGCATCCATTTTAGCATAAATTTGTATCTATGGCTTGCATATTTGAGCTTTGTTTACACTTAGCATAGATTGCATCCATTTTATCAATTATTTTAGCATTTATCATTCATCTCCGTCATGTTAAACTAGTTTTATACCCTGTTTTTTCATATCTCATTGGTTTCATTGGTTTTTATCAATAAAATTGATTGGAAAAACTCATATTATCTAAGGGATTGGGAAAGGGTCACCATTCCACATCAATGCGACACCACTTCCCCAATGGGATAAGGTTCGAGATCTTAGAATATATTTCTCTTATGTTTTTGTGTTGATTTCATGTTAGTTTAATGAGTTCTTATTCTTTGAAATTTTGAATCTCATTGGGATCATGGCTTAGGGGATTAAATAGGCTTTAAATTCATTTGGATCTAGCATAGTTAGTTTGTACTATGACCATGGTCACATTTTAGTGCTAGGAGGGATATACTAATTAAATCTGATGAATTTCTCTTTAGATTCATGTTTTCTTGATTTTGTAGATACATCAACACTTTTGGAGGCTACAGTGATGCCATTGTCAGGTGTCACCATATAGCAATACCTTTTTAGGAATTACAGCGACGCTTAATTAAATCCAACGATGCTTATTAAATCTAGCAACACTATTAATTTTTTAAACTATCATAAATTTTGAAATAGTGATGCCTTTGATATAGCGATGCCGTTGTGGTCACTTTTTGCTATAGAGTGTTGCTTTCCAACTTTCACCAGAGTGACACCCATGAATTATAGCTATTCCTTTGTGAATTATAGTGACACCATTATGGGCATTGATAATTTTTGCTAGTAAACAAAACAAAGAGCTAATTTTTGCATGTGCTTTAAATTTTTGATTTCATATGCTCTCTTATATCTTATTGGCATCTAGTTTTTTTTTAAGGCTAATTGGTTTTGCTGATTTGAAAACATTTGAAGTGAAGAACCATACTATCGCTCATCCATACATTGTAAAAAAGTGTTTTTACACTTATGGGACAATTATAGCCCATCATATGCTTCTTTTATTTATGCTTTAGGACTAACTAATCTTCTATTGGGTTTAAAAGTTACTTTTAAAGTTGATTAAAATTGGACCCAAACAACCTCACTTTGTGATTTTGGCTTAAAATTGAATAAAACAAACACATACTTCCCTTGGTGCTTAAAATGAAGTCATTTTTCTTTATGGGATTAAAATTAATGAGTGCTTACTTTTATTGTGTCTACTTTTAGTGTGTATCCACTCCCCTTACAATTCATGCGATCTTGGGTGAAGAGAAACACTCAAGGATATGTTCTTTGCTTATGTGCACTTGTAGTACGTATCCACTCCCTTTGTGCTTTGTGTGATCTTGGGTGAAGAGAAATACTCAAGTATACTTTCATGCTTTGTGTAAACTTTAAGAGAGCACTTACTATGAGATACATATCACAACATAAAACTTGTAGGCAAGTTCTCGCAAGCACGTTTACCAACAGGATTTCAATAAAGGATGTGAAATAGTGAGAAATTAGCATCAATCTAGGGTGTATAACATATTGCACCTAATCCCATACCTTAAGTGGAACGTGAATAGTTGAATAGCCTTAAGTGGCGAAGCGGATGAATATGCATCATAGTGTTCTTGGTTTTTTATCATTAAGAACCTTGTTTAAGTAGTAGCCAAATTTTTCCTTCCAAAGACTTCTTTGAAGTAGTGCATTGGAATTTATTTCCAAGAAGTTACTTGCCATGACTGATTTTGGTTAAAGTGTAGAGATTAAGGGTTCATTCTTAACATAACTCTAACTTTTCCCTAAAATTGCATGTAAAATAATCTCTTCTACTACGAAGGCATGAGGTAAGCCCACCAAGAAGAATGTATCCACTTGAGCTAGGAATTTTATTGCTTGTGAGTTAGTTTAACACATTGTTTAGTTCCAAAAAATCTTAAACACACATCAACAAGTTTGTCAAATTTCAAACCCTTTGTATCAAGTATGAATACCTTTTGAAAAGTCCTAATATTACTACTTGTCCGTAAGGATTTTGTCCTTAGAGGCTTCTATATATTTGGACTTATATCTAAATCCACACTTTCCAAAGTTAACATAGGGAACTATGGCCTTAGCTACATGATTTTCACATAATGGACTTTTTGAAATGAAGGTTGCTTTGAAATAGAAATTTTAGTTTGAACATTAATCAAGACTTTCTTGATGTGGTAATGAAGCAATCTCACTTAAGCAAAGATTAAATCAAAATAACACTCACATTTATGTATGTTCAAAAGTATTGCAAAAAATTGGGTCCAAGTTCCATTTTACCAAAATCATTGAGTTCCATGGACCAGAATCATTGAGTTCTATTGTCCTAATCATTGATTTCTATTGTGAAAATTATTGAGTTCTATTACCAAAATCATTGAGTTCCTAAGGTTTTATCACTTTAGAGGTATAACATGTTTCTCACCACTTTGGTCTTGCAAAATAAAGGTTTCTTTTAGGTTAACATTTTGAGTCAAAACATTTCATCCATTTCATCCATCTTCACACATTTTTCACATCACCAAACATCTTTAGAAACTTTTGGGCATATCGACACTCTTTAGACTTAGAAAATAATCAAACCAATCCCCTAACTTAGCTATGTTGTGTGTGAAATGGATCCTTTTCCATACACTTTAGTTGAGTTGGTTATCACAGTTTGGACTAGTTTATCTTGAAGGTCACAAGTCTACCTTAAAGATTTACATGTTCATTAACACCTTTCATCCAAGACATAAAAACATCAAATCCTTTTGTCTAAAAGTGTTGTCCAAAAGTTTAGAAACTTCATCCCTCATATCATTCACCCTTTTCATCACCCATTCACATAATTGGTCCAAAACAACTTAGAGGGTCCCTTTTGCCAAAATTTGAGTTAGCTAGAGTTTCAACATTATAAATCTCAACATACCTATCCTATATGTGACCCACAATTTATTGTTACAACAAGATCACAACACAATAGAATCATGGAACAAACCAAAACTACATCCATCACAAGTGATCCAAACCTACAAGAATTTGATCCAAAGATCCATTCTACCTCCTCACAACAACCGCAAAAACCATTGGGACCATATGAGGTAGAAGATGTCACAAACAAACCACTTGAGCTTACTAAGCAAGAACTCCTTGAGTATAAACAAGATCATCAAACCTTAGAAAATGTGGCTCCAACTTTTCTCTCACATAACTTGACACAAGGATTAACCCAATCTATGAATCAACCAACTGAATCCTTGGTGCCAAGTCAAATATTAACTCCTAGTCTTGCAACTAGGATTGCCACCAATTTTGGTCACACTCTCCCTTTGGGAGGAAACACACTTTTGGGTACTCAAAACACCAATCTTCCCCAAGACACCACTTAGACACCAAAATTTGGTGCCCCATCTCAATCTTCCACCATAATTCCAAAACACCCTATACATCCATACAAACCAATTACATTCCACAACACCACGATGACCTTGAAATTTTGAGCACAACCATCTTCATCCATTACAACAAGTACGCAAAGTGTGCCCAACATTAGAAAAGGTAATGTGAACCAAGTATCTCAAATAGGAAAACAAGGGAAAGTTAATACTCTCATGCAAGTTCAACCCTTGAAAGTGGCTCCAACAATCCCACTAACACATTGAAACAAGTGGTCACCCAATCTACTCAATTCAATCCACAAAACACATCAACCCCATCTATCATCAATCCAAACCAAAATAACACATCAATCACAAACCCCATCAACCAAGGTAATACCTTTGTCCCACATCAAACACAACAAGGGAACCCTCAACACGTCGGTCAAGGGAACCCTTCTAATATATTGATCCAAGGACAAAATGTGCCATTGGCATCACAATGCCAAATGACATCATCATCATCTTTACCATAGGTCAACCAAACCATGTGAAATAAAATGGGGCCCCAACCTTACATTCCTCCATCCCAATTGGCTATCTTACAAGGAATGATAAACCAAAACAACCCACAACCACCTCAAATCAATCCACAATCCATGATCACACAAAACCCATCCCAACATCAAAATGCTTCCATATTGCAAGAACAACAAGATCATGCTTTAGCTTTGTAGCAAGCACAATAGGATTACCAACAAGCATTGCAAGCACAACAAGCTCAAGATAAAGCATTGCAATAACAAAAATATTATCAACAAGCTTTACAACAACAACAAGCCCAAGCTCAAGCCTTGCAACAACAAAAAGCTCAACAACAAGCCTTAATCGTACAACAACAACAATAACAACAAGCCCAACAACAAGCCTTGGTCACACAATAACAATAACAACAACAACAACAACAAGATTTACTAGCACAACAATACACAAAACAATAACAAGTGCTCGCAAAAAAACAAGATTTGATAGTGCAACAATACACCCAACAATAACAAGTGCCCGTACAACAACAAGGTTTCTACTATAATCCCCAACAAAAAATTGTCAATCCAAAAGCATTGGGAGCAATACACCTCTACCAACATCACCTTCATAGTATCAAACACCACCATACAACACCTTGTCATATCAAAATCCCACTTACAATTCATTTGCCATCCCACAATACACTGTCACATATGTTCCTCCACCAAACCTGCAAGATGATATGTCATTGCAGCTCAAGGTGCTCATTCAACAAATCCAAGATATCTAAATGGGAAAAACAAAGAAGCCACATACACAACAAAACTTATGTCCATACCCATTCGATAGGAACATTGCAATGGTACCATTCCATCCCAGTTTTGAGGTCCCTAAATTTGATAAATACAAAGGGAGGGGGAATCCTATGGATCGCATCAAAGAATTCCATGTCATATATGTGGAGGTGGCCTACAATGATTCCTACTTCATAAGCCTCTTCCCACACAGTTTGGTGAGCCCATCAATTGATTGGTTCTCACAATTGCCTCTAGGTATCAAAACATTCCAAGAAATAAATGATAGGTTCATACACCATTTCTCCTTTAATCTTGACTTGGATGTTAGCTTAGAATAGTTATACACACTTAAGAAAAAAAAGGATAATCCTTCACTAATTTCTTAGAATGATGGAGTAAAAGAGCTAGTAAGAGAAAGTGGCCCATTCCCGATGGACAATAAGTGGGGATTATCATAGAAAATGTTGATCTAGATCCATCCTTCCACTTAAATATGTAATGTATCACCGCTTATATGATGAGCTTGTCCTTAGGATCCTCAACATCAAGAAATCCCTAATCTCACAGGGAAACAAACAAGTGTATAGAGACAACTGCCCATCAACCAATTCAAATGACAAGCCCCACATTTGGGCTATGAACAAGAACATGATAAATGATGGCATTATGGATACTAAAATGGTCATAAGTGCTCCTAGGCCAAACACCAACCAACCAACCAAATTGTACAAATTGTACAACAAACAACATCACCACCGCAGAATAACCAAATCAATAACACCAAAACTCAACAAAGATGACCCCCCAATAGGAATAACTACACAAAATGTAAATACACACCATTGGGGAACCTATTGAATCTATGATGTAGAAATTGGTACAGTCAAACTTGATTACACTGCCCAATTTCCAAAACTACCAAGAACCACCTTGGTATAAGGAAAAGGATCTTTGTGACTTTCACAAAAATCAAAGGACACAAAACATCAAACTGTATGAAGCTCAAGAACATTATCCAAGATATTATTGACAATGGAGATGTATCTGTTGATGTACTAGTTGGTAACCAGGACCTCAAGATATACAAGACCCCACTTCCCAATCATAACAAGGAAAATAACAATGGTAAAGGAAAGAATTAGACCAACGTAGGAAATGTCTTCTAATGTGGCCACCTCTTGTGACAATGTCATAATAGTCATTACCATCAAAGGACCTAGTGTGAACTGTGGAGTCACCACATGACGTGGCAAGGTTACAATCCAAGGAGCCTCATCTCAACCTAAGGCATGACCTACATTTCCAACATCAAACCCTAGTAACTACAATATACTTGATCAACTGAAGAAGACCCCCATACAAATCTTTCTTTTGGAAATATTGAAGCTATTCCCCGCACATAGGGATATGCTAGAAAAGGCTTTATCCACTTCCTCCATCCTTGAGAATATTAATAAAAATAATTTTCAAGCTATGGTAGGGAATATCACTACCCCTCATCTTCTCACTGTCTTGGAACATGATCTCCCCTACAACATCCTACTTGGTTGACCATAGATTCATTCCATGCAAGTTGTAGCTTCTACCTATCACCAATGTGTCAAGTTTCCTTTTGAGGATAAAGAAGTGACTATCCATAGAGATCCCGAGCCTTTCTACTATTGCAAGAACCTTGAGACTAAGTTCTAAAAGATCCCCCAAATACCTAAGAATGATGAAGGTCCTACATCCTCCTCCTCATTTGTTGACCCATCTTCGCTTGCATCTACCTCAGAATCCAAAACTCCCATTATGTAGAATATACCCAACATCAAGGTAGTAATCAAGGAAAATGGTTTTGGAGATTATAATCTAAATAAGGAAACTTTTGTATTTGGAGAGTTACCTCTTTCCCCCAAATCTCATGAAAAACCCACACCTATCAACAAAGTCATTGAAACATTAAAGCTTGCATCTACCACTTTCACTAAGCAGGGAGACTTGAACATAGAGGATGCCAATGAGGAAGATGTATCTAAATTGATCTATCAGGAAAACCTACCCATGCCTGCTCTTCCCATGAAATATGGAAATAAAGGTTTACAACTAATGAAGGGGTGGGGATACAACAAGAAGGAAAATTTCAGACAAAATAACAACGGTTTTCTAGAACCCATTGTTCCTAAGAGATTTCCAAAGAATCTTGGCTTAAGATGTACTAATAGCAAGGTTACCCTTATTGGCAAGGGTACTTTTGCTAAACAGGTCGAGGCTTCCTCTTGGTTACCAACATTGCGTGATACTACCCTAGATGACTTTCCCCTCAACGTTGTTGACTTATTTGAGGATAACTCTCTCTTCATGATATCCACAAAATATTTCACCCCAAATGGCCAAACCATTGAATTAAGCCTATTATACCCCCAACTCATTGATTGGGACCAATGAGGACCACAAATTCTGGATATATTAAAAAAAATGAAGCAATCTCAGAATTAATGGGACTTTGCGATAACTTACCATGTGGGGATCATAAAGTAGGATTTGATATAGAGCTAGACAAACAAACATACTATGGGGAGATGATTGAATCCTTCAATCACAAAATTGACAACATCAGAATAACATGCAAATATTTAAGTGAGAACCACACCATGGCACTTTCAGATCATAAATTAGTAAAAATAAAGGACATATTTGAAGATGAAAACCTATCTGAGATGCCCAAGGATGAGGGATTCAATCTCCCCCTTAGTGCAATGCATCCAAAAAAATCAATAGTACTTGTAGAGAAGGCTACCTCAGTGAATTTAGGAATAGAGGAGGCACCTAAGATAACCTTTTATACCAAATCAATGTTAGATGAAGATAAAAAAACTTAGCAGCATTCATGAAAGAGAGAAGAGAAAACTTCACATGGTCATACACAGATATGTCAAGGATTGATCCTGAATTGGTAGTACATCAATTAGAAGTCTATCCTAAAGCCAAACCAATGAAACCAAAATTGAGAAAGATGTACCCTCAGATTGCATTCTTGGTTAAACTAGAGCTACAAAAGCTTCTTGACATCTGATTCACCTAACCAATGGACTATCCTGAGTGGGTTTCCAACTTGGTACTAGTCTCCAAAACCACTGGGGGAATCAAAATATGCAAAGAATTCAGAGACTTGAACAAAGCATGTCCAAAAGATGATTTCCCTATTCCCAACATCAACATCATTATCATTTTAATAGCAGGACATGAAATGCTATCTCATGGATCGATTTTTAGGCTATAACCAAATCATGATCACCAAGGATGATCAACATAAAACTACATTCACTTGTCCTTGGGGAACATATTGTTGGAACATGATGTCATTTGGGCTAAAGAATAAAGGAGAAACCTATCAAAGGGTGATAACCCTAATATTTCATGATATGATCCATAAAAAAGTCAAAGATTATGTGGATGATATTTTGGCTAAATCAAAAAATAAGGAAGGAGCACATAGAGGTATTGGGACCTAACTTCAATAGGCTTAAAGAATATAAAGTATGATTGAATTTGAAAAAGTGTGTCTTCAAGGTAACATCAAGCAAGCTTCTTAGCTACATCATGTCACAAAAAGGAATAGAGATATACCTAGAAAAGGTAAAAGCAATCCTAGACATGGAGCCACCATAAACATTGAAAAAGATGAGAGGGCTACAAGGAAGGTTACAATACATTAGAAAATTCATAGGGCAGTTGTCAGAAAAGATTCACTTTCTCATATCTTCTCCATAAAGGGATAACATATAAGTGGGATGAGAAATGCGATAAAGCCTTCCAGTAGATCAAGGACTACTTATTGTCACCTCCAGTTCTCATGCCAACAATACTAAACAAAGCATTGAACTTATAAATTTTAGCTACATCAGCAACACTAGGTGCTCTTCTATCCCAACATGATGAAATAGGAAAGGAAAGAGCCAACTATTACATCAGAAAGACCTTGGTAGGGTATGAAATGAATTAATCATCCATTGAGAAGGCATACTTAGTAGTGGTATTTGCTTCACAAAATTTTAGACATTACATGCTTTCACACCAAATCAAGCTTGTTTCTAAGATCAATCCATTGAAATACCTCTTGTCTAAAGAAACTCTCATTGGGTGAGTGGTCAAATGGGTAATGATCTTGATAGAGTTTTACATAGAGTAGGTGGATCGTAAGGCTAACAAAGGACAAGTTATTGTAGACCAACTAGTTGAAGCACCCATTTACGCTAGGAATCCTTTGGTATCTAAGTTTCTTGATGAATCCTTCTTCCTTCTTAACATAGTAGATCAATATAAATTGTACTTTGATGGATCATATACCCAACATGGATTAGGGGTGGGAATTCTCTTCATCACCCCTCAAGGTGATTGTATTCCAAAGTCATACCAGTTGTCATTTCCTTGTACCAACAATATTCTTGAGTATGAAGCCCTAAAAATAGGTCTAAGCATAGTAGTCTACTGGCAGATATAAGAATTAAAAGTCTATGGGGACACACAACTGATTGTTAACCAAGTCAATGACGACTACCAAACCAAGGATGATAAACTCATTCCTTATAAGAAGATGGTAGAAAATTTGAAGGACTTCTTCATTGATATAACTTTTGAGCAGATACCTCATGTGAACAATCAAGTAGTAGATTCCATGGCAACATTTGAGTCTTTGTTAGACATGCCACACAATGTCCTTCAATGTGAATTCTTGGTAGAACAACTTCTCGTATCAGCTTTCAAAATTCTTGAATCTAAATTCATGTGTGTAATCATTGGTCCTAGATCCCCATGGTATCATGATATATTCACCTATCTTAGTAGAGGTACCCTCCCATATGATATCACCTCCAACCTTAAGAAGACCTTTGTTAAAAAGGCATCTTGATTCATCATCTTAGGTGATACCTTATACTATAGAAGCATTGAGGGGACATTACTACGATGTCTCAAGCAAGAGGAAGCCTTGACCACCTTAATAGAAGTGCATGAAGGAATTTGTGATTCCCACTTTAGTGGAATAACCTTATCCAACAAAATATTGAGGATGGGGTATTACTGGCCAACCATGGAAAGAGAATCCCATCAATATGTGCTAAAGTGTGTCCAATATCAATAGCATGGAGATCTTATCCGTGCTCCAGCTTAGGAGTTACAACCAATGGGCACACCTTGGCCTTTCTCATAGTGGGGGATTGACATCATAGGAAAGATTACTCCCACCTCATCTAATGGCCACAAATTCATCATTACAACCACTAAATACTTTACCAAGTGGTTCAAAGCCATTCCAATAACTTATATAATAGGGAAGCAAATATCCAAGTTTATCTTGAATTACCTTATCTACCACTATAGTGTTCCACAAGCCCTTATCTCAAATAATGAAACTCCCTTCAAGAATTAGGATTTAAGAGAACTATGCCAATGATTTAACATCCAACATCAGTTCTCTACCACTTATTACCCTAGGGCAACAGTAAAGTTGAGGCTACAAATAAGACCAATTTCAAAATCCTAAAGAACACGGTCAATGAAGTTGGCCATGATTGGCATCTGCAGTTAAATCACACCCTATGGGCTTATAGAACTAGTATCCACATTCCTACAGGTGCAACCCCTTCATCCTTGGTCTATGGATCAGAATCCATCTTACCTATTGAATTCAAGCTTCCCTCACTCTGATTGTCACTACAAAATCTATTCACTAATGAAGAATATAGACTATCTCAACCGAATGAGTTACAATTCGTAGATGAGCATTGTCTTGATGCCTTAAATCATTTGCAAGCTTACCAAAATTGACTGAAAAGGAGTTACAACAAGAAGATCAAGAATCAGTATTTCAAGGTAGGGGATCTTGTCCTTAAGCATAATCAAAAGAATGTTCCAAATCAAGACAATAAAGGAAAGTTTAAGCCTAATTGGTTTGGCCCATTTGTTGTCACAACAAGCTCAGGAGCTTACCAATTGTCAATGCCTAAAGGGGAACCCTTGCAGGAGCCAATCAATAGTCTACATCTTAAAAAGAATTATGCCTAGGCTTGAAGGGTGTAAATCCAAAATACAAAAAAAATAAATGGTAAAAAAATTAAAAAAAAAGAAGGATTGAAAATAGTAAAGAAAAAAATCATCCTCTAGTGAAAACCACTTCAGCGGCGCTTTTGGAAAGTACCTTGGTGAAAACCTGGCAAACAGGTGCCTTGCATATATAAAGCACCTCCATCTATTTTGGCTCTTTATCTTATCATGCTTCACATCCATCCATCACATTGCCTCATTCATTCTATTTATTCCATCACCCATCTACATCTATGTCATATCTTGATATTGTAAGGTATCATATTCCCCTTTAGTACTACCTGACACATTTGTAAGGTCAGTTTGTCCTACCTATATTGAGGTAGTCTATTGCATCATGCTAAGGGAAATTTTTTATGCATTGGATTGGGTTCTTGTGTTATTTGAAATCTCTTGAAAATCCAAAAAAAAATTCATAAAACCTCATCAAAATCCAAAAAAAATTGCAAAATTAGAAAATCCAAAATCATCAAAATATTGTATAGCCAAAAATCCAAAAACATTTAAAATCCTGTATAGCTAAAATCCAAAAACATTCAAAAAATTATAAATTCAAAATCCAAAACATCCAAAACACATCAAAATCCCTAAACATGTCAAAACATCAAAAATTCAAAAATATTACGTTGTTGAATTATGTTGTCTCTGAGCTTGAACATAGGCAAGGCCATCACTGATGTGCCCCCAAGACACTTTTGGTTAGGAGACTGTCATAATAAATTGAAAATCCATCAAGTGTTCATATCTCATCAATAAACAAGTCTACACCAGTCGAACCATGTGGTCTCTACATGTATAATGTAGGCAAGGCTCTTCTTTTGATAAGACCCCAATGCCCTTAAGATAGTCTTTTAGGTTAGGTTCTTGGTCAAAACTTAGAAAACAAAAAAACATTTGAAAACTCAAAAAACACAAAAACATTTGAAAACTTGGAAAAGTAGAAAAACACTTGAAAACTTAGAAAAAACCAAAAACATTGGAAAACCCTAAGCAACCTCAAATAATCAAAAACCAAAACATTCACATAAACTTCAAAAAAACTAAAAAATAGCCTCAAAACATTTTCAAAATACCAAAAATATTACAACATTATGGAAAATCCAAAACCATCCATCCCATTTTTATTTCACCCACAACAAACCTTCACCCATAGTAAATCAATCATCATCTTCAACCTTTGGTCAAACAAATAGAAAACAAGTATCGCAAGTCATATAGTGTGAACCTAAATATCAAAATCTAAAGTCTAGATCATAGGTAAACAAGTCAGTAGCATTTGTATTAATGACTTATCAAACACCTAGTCTTAGTCGAAACATCTTATAAACATGTCCTAGGATGCATCCTTCCTACAATGGGCATTAAAATCCGAAATCAACTCAACTATGTTACGTTGGCAAGAGATATAGATGACATTGACTATTTGTTGTTTATATTTTCTTATGATTTATCTTATTGACCCATTCTGAGGAGCTCTCAATGATGTCTTAATGATTTAGAGAGAAAGGAATTAGACATTAGTCATTATCTTTCATTTGTTGTGCTTGTGGGGTATTCTTGTAAAATAATCTTGGTGCATACTTGCTTAGTTGTGTGTGGTCATTTAGAGTAAATTGTTGCCTAATGTGTATGCTTTGGTTTGAAATATTCTAAACTTCTAAACTAAATTCCAATGAGGTTTATGTATGTCAATGTGTGAACAAGAGTTATCCTATCTGTTTGCAGAGTCAAATTCCATTGCACTAGATACAATGCCATCTTGTTTTTCAATACCATTATGCATCATGTCTATGTGTTATATCAAACATAAGGAATGATAGAGAGTCCCAATCCTGAATATGAACAAAATTATCCATCTCATTACCATAATCTAATAAAGTCTCTATGAATCATGGAATTTTTGGACTTCTAAATTAATCTCAAAATCAATTGTCAATCCATTCGTCTTATTCTTCTATCTTATTTTCCATGCTAACTTGGTATCATGACAGTCAACCAAAATCATAAATGCATCCATCTTGCATCCACAAATTATTAGCATAAATACATCCTACATAAACATATCATAAAGAATGACATCATCGTATGGGTAACATGAAGAAAGAAAGCATGCCTATATTGGAAAACTAATGTGCTATGGACATGGTAAATTCTACACAATTCAAGGGTGTGCCAAGCTAAAAAATCCACTTGACATTGCAAGCTTACATTAAATCATCAACCAAGGTGCATAAAATTATGATGGTACTACGCTATTTTTGCTTTCACAGACTTGTGTTCACCTAAATTACCCTATGCAAACCTATTCAAACTATTCTACTTTACTAAAAACTTACAGAATTGTAAAAAAAATGAAAGTAGTTATAGAACCTAATGGCTACGGGTACCTGCAACATAAGTTGTAGGTGACTGCTAAAGATGTATGAGTGCAAAATTGATCTAAAACTGCTTAAAATTCCAAAATAACCAATCCTAAGCTCTGGAGTACTATGATCTATCAATTATAGTTTTGTTCATGAAAAATAGCTACTCTAACTAACCATAAACTGTTTTACTTTGCAATGCACGTGTAAAGTAATGAAAATAGAATTAATGAAAATTCATAAATAAACAAGTAAATAGATGAAGTGAAGAGCAATGCCTAAGTGGCTAGCTCAAAGGACTGTCTCACTTAACTTAAAGACAAATTTAAATTCAGATTCTTACGCATCCATGCAACACAATTCCATTCATTGCATAACACCAAATATTTAGATAGAATCCTTATTGTAGATTTTATTCCATAATATCATTTTAACAACATATTTTTGGATAACTAGAAAACTGGAAAAACTGCTAACTGATAATAGCTTGTAACAATCAATTAACTAAACTATGAACTCATCCCTTGATTTTATACAAAATAGGGAGAGTTTTATTCAAATTGCTAACTAACTAACTAACCACAATCATAAATCTCACTCCTAGATATGAGGATGTGAATTTAAGACTAACTTATTCATCTAACTTAAAAGGGGAAAAGAGACCTATTCAAATAAGAACAACTTGCATGTGGAACACATAGGAAAATGTCCAAAATTATAGAACAAGTATCTTTCTAGCATTTATTCCTTCCATAATAACCACGCTTAGCTCCATAGCTTCTTGCACTTTAGGCAGCTTGAACTTCATTAATTCCCTATTCTGCTACTTTGGTGCTTGCTACAAATACTCCTTTCTTGTTACCACGTGTTGAGCTAGAAATAGATTAATCCATAAAACATACATACACAACTAACCACCATAATTAAATCACAACATTCCATTCATATACATACATATTCATATTTAAACCATGCAAAGTTACAAATATTTTCACCATATTTCATTTCCACAAACTGGATTCAAGGTTATAGAGTATGCATGAGAGGATAACATATTATGGAATTTTTTTCCAAAAAGGTACTTTGGAAACATATATAAAGTTTCTTAAAAGTATATGAAAAACAATAAAAAGATACTAATAACCAAACCCATCATTCCCCCCCAACTTATCATTTTACTTATCCTCAAGCAAAAATGCCAAACTAAATCATCTAAGGAAAAAAATTGTAAAACAAAGTGATCCTCCTGAGATCCATGATTGTGTTGAGTCCCTGTCCCTATTTGAGGTAAAAACCATTATAGCATGCAATCCTATTCATTTTGTTTGATTCTGCATTCCTGTCTTGATCAATACTTTCTCCAGTCCAATGTGGAACTAGATGAAGCAAGATAAGAGGGTGGTAAGTTAGTTGAAGCCACTCCACTCCTCTTATTCCTGAGATCTCAATATACTTTCATAACCTCTCAAACATATTCATAAAATTATGGAGGGAGTGAGGATCCTTCCTCTTTAATTCTAGAGTTAGACTGTTCCATCTATTTTCCACATGTCCCAGGTAGTTTTGAAGAGTGGTCACTACCAATTGCTGAATCCTTCTATAATCCTTGAGTCTCAAGTCTATAATTATCTTTCCTCATCCCCTATGAGAAAGGATTTTTAGCCATTGATTAATTACTCTATCAGGATTCATTTCTTCCATTCTAAGTTGCAGTGCCATTGTTTTCTCCTGTTCTTCATATTTCTCTGTTAATTCCCCACATAATTGTTCATTTATGAAATAAGATGCAAGGGCTCTTACTTGAAAATCCCCAACATAAAGCAAGGGATTCCATTCAATATATTTTTCCATCACATAATTATGCAAATAATATTCACATAACTATTCTTGCTCCTCTGAACTGACTTTATTGAACAAACTAAAAAAATTGTGTCTCTTATTCAAAGTAAAGGGCTGGTCATTGATAAACTTATTGAATTAAAAACTCATAAAATTTTTGTTTAAAAACAATGCATATAACCTAGATGAAGTTACACATTCAACTATTTGAATATCTCTATCGACCACTTCTGTCAATTTCTCCTCCAGTCTTTTCAATTCCAAATTCCTTGTTTCTAATGATGTATTCAAGATTTGTTTTACTTTTCCCTAGTTTTCTTTTTCCTGCCTAAATTGGGGAGTAATTTTCATCAATTCAAAGCCTAAAGACAAAGTATTATGGTAGGCTGGTGTTTTTATAACAAGGCATTGAAGATTCAATGATACATTCTCCTCAATTCCTATCTTACCTTCGACCATCTGTGCTAGTAGGTCCAATTTATTTCCATGGCCATAGGTCAGTATTGTTTCTTCCAGCTCTTTGATTCTCATATCTTTTTCTTTATCTTTTTGTTCATATTCTTTCACTTGGTCTTCCAATTGCTTTATCCTGTCAAGAGCTTCTTGAAGCTCCTTCCTTATGTTTCTATCCTCTAGCAATTCCTTTTCTCCTTCAAAATTCAAACCATCACTATCATCTCCCGTAATATCAAAAACTTCTCTAAGAGAGCCATTGGGAACTTCTCTCCTGGTATTCTTGGCAATAAAGACATCCTCTGATTTAGAATCATAAGAGGAAGATACATACCTTCTTTTTCTAATAGGCACATCAACATTTTCAATATAAACATTGCCAGGGTCAACTCTTCCCTTGTTTGTGTCTATCATCAATGGATCATGATGTTGTTCCTCAATGTCTCTCTTCTCAATTATCTATCTCTTCAGTCTTCTTGAGCATCGAGGAGTAGCAGATCCCTATGTAACTTTACTCTCATTTCCTCTTTTACTCCCCTTTTTCCTTCCTTCATCCTCTTTCTTTACAAAATTCTCTACTTGTCAACTCATTTTCTCTTCTTTTTCCCTTTTTTGGATGTTGATGCAATACTTATCCTAGATATAGGGTTTTTAGAGGCTGAGGGTTCCTTTGCTACTACATATGACATTTCACGTTTCTTGGTCCCACTTTGGCTATAGGTAGGTGAAGTAGATGGTGTAAGAGGGGAATCTTCTCTCTTAGGTTCATCTTGCTCAAGTTCAACTTCTGGTTCAAGTTCAGGTAGAGGATCATCTTCTACTTCAGGGACCTCAAGCAACTCAGTGATTTCTTTGCAATTTTTAAAATCATCCCCATTAAGTTCTCATGGATGTTAAATTATCAAACTTCTCTTAACCAGTAGGGTTATCAAGTAGTGATGAGACAATATAATGTTCGTTTGCTTCCTTTGATATTCAAAGGCCATTCCTTTCAACAAGTTATCTAAAAAATTGGGTACATTGACTAATTTATCATGCCATAAATGGATCAAAAACTTGAAATGCACAATATATATAAGATTGTGGTGGCCATCACAAGTAAGTTATTTGATAATATAAGTAGCACACTCTCCCCAAAAGAATGGAAGGGAAAGCCTCTTAGTACCTTGTGACGTCAAATCCAATTTTTTTCCCCATTCACAAAATTCTTCCCTCGTTGCCATTGCATCTACACGAGCTAGGTATTAAGAGCCTGTGCAAGGTAATCCTATGACTTGAGCAATTTCCATTTCTGATCCATCCACCACTAATCCCTTTACTGTTGATTCATCATACTTCAATGTGGCTGCAAAATCTCTTGCTATTTCATTACCATATTTAGTCAGCTTCAAGAAATAGTCCAACCATCCTACTTTGGTGAATAGAGGTATAACCATTGTATCCTCTAATATCTCTTTATGAGTAGGTGGTTCCCTTTGTATTACATCACCTCCCATTATCCTACTGCTTATGTAACCTCAAAAAGTTCAAATTTTGCAAATTCAACTTTACCAGCTTAAAAACCCTCAAATTCAACTACTTCTATGAATGCCTTCTTTGTACCCAATACTCACAATCCCTTGTCTTCTAGCTCAATCAAGTATTTGAATTTCTATACTTTAGCTTATCTTAGGGTAGGAATCACATTTAACAGAAACACATAGAAGTTTTTCTAGTCTCAAAAGTATACCATATAATGTTGTCTGACAACTTGGGTGGTGAAAATCAAAAAAATTGATGACAATTGATGACAATGATACCCCTCCCCCCAACTTTAATTGAAGTGACCACACTTCATGCGTAACTGGGTTTTGAGAGTTAGGATAATGATGGAAATTAATGGTGATATATTTTGTATGCATAATTTAAACAATAAATATTAATAAATACAAAAAGAAAGCAAGCTTTAATCATGTGAAGTTACGAATCATACATGCGTAATGGAAAGTAATGCTCAGTGTAGATATGAATTGAAAAAGGAACATATCGTAGTGTATAAGTGATATGATGTGCACTGATTGCATAGGAGT
This sequence comes from Sequoia sempervirens, assembly GCA_007258455.2. Taxonomy (NCBI): domain Eukaryota; kingdom Viridiplantae; phylum Streptophyta; class Pinopsida; order Cupressales; family Cupressaceae; genus Sequoia; species Sequoia sempervirens. The sequence continues at coordinate 388,550,517 of VDFB02000017.1, forward strand.
TGATGAAAAGTTGCGGTTGTACTAGCGAAATGCACTTTACTATGAAGTAAATGATGCATGTGAGCATTAAAATATTTCACAGGAAAATGAATTTAAATCCACCAAGTGATTGTAGCATGCATTCAACAGGTGTTTCTATGGGTACTTGAAGCATAGGGACCGACTAAAATGTACTTGTCAAGTCCCATCTAAAATAGGTCTCAATAAAACTAAAAAGTAGGTCCCTCTGGAGTCTAAAAATGTTCATTATGGATATTATGTTGTGTGTGCATGTGATATAAAGCATGGTAAATTAGGTCTAGGTAATCTCAAAGGTGGAGTTGTGTAACTCAACCTCTATAGTTCTAAATGTGCTAGGTAATTCTCTTCTTGTTGGAACATCATCTTGTGTCCCAGATCCTGTATCAGCAAAACTGTGTGCACCATACTCATCCATTAGAGATATGATGAAATCATCATGTTCAAGTGGTTTCTTGTACAACTTGAGTCTATGACCATTGACCAAGAGTGAAATTTTGAACTCATCAATAGTCTGTAGTTTCACTGTACCATTAGGAAATACTTGTATTTCATAGGGTCCTAGCCATCATGACTATAATTTTCTTGGAAAATCTTTGTACCTTGAATCATACAAAAGTTCCCATTCCCCTACAATAAATTATTTAGTCTTAATATACTAATCATGCCATTTAATTCATTTTTTATGAGCAACCTCTATGTAGTGCAATGCTTGCAATCTAATCTCATCAAGGGAATTCAAATGTTGCAACCTTTCTTTCTGAGATTCTGTTAATTCCATCCCTAAATCAACTATTGTGTGTAGGGTTTTGTATTCAAACTCTATAGGTAACGCTGTTGTTTTTCCATAAACCAAATCATAAGGGGTAAACCCTGTAGTTGTCTTCCATGTAGTTTTGTATGCCCAAATAGCTTCTGGTAATCTAGATACCCAATCTCTCTTATGAAGTTGCACTATTTTTGTCAATATGTTCTCAATCTCCTTATTTCTAAATTCTACTTAACCATTTTCCTGAGGATGATATGGGGTAGATTTTTTGTGCCTAGTCTGATACTCCTTCATTAGCTAGGCTATGAGGTCTTATGTGAATTGTGGTCCTTGATCAATCACCATCTCCCTAGAAACACCCTACCTAGTGAAGATTTCTTCATATAGAAATTTTACAACATTGCCATCTCTAGAAAATTGTAACACTTTTACCTCTACCCATTTGGTTAAGTAGTCAGTACATACCAATATATATTCTTTGTTATTTGAAGTGGGAGATATAGGGCCAATAAAATATATCCCCCATTTATCAAAAGGAGCTAGTGCTAGTTGGGATGCAAAGGAATTTCATCACTTCTTGTAGGTCTCCCCATTCTCTGACATATATCATAGCTTTTAGTATACTTAATAAAATATTTGTGAAGGGTTGGCTAGTAATATACTATTGTTAAGATTTTAAAAGTTGTCCTCTTGGTTGAAAAAATTCCATCACAAGGTTCATCATGGTAGGCTTTCAATATATCAAACACTTCATCCTCCCTAATACATCTTCTCATAATGTTGTTTGGGCTAGTGTAGAATAAAAATCTAGAAATCCAAGAATAAGGGAAGAATTTGTGAACTAAGTGTCTTTTCTCCCTAGGAGAGAAGTAAGTTGGAATCTTCCCTGTTAACAAGTAGTTAGCTATATCAGCATACCATGGATTAGGTATACTTCGACCAAATAAATGCTCATCAGGGAAAGAATCATCAACCACTCCTTCAGATGTTGTGGGCAATCTAGATAGAAAGTCAAAAACCACATTAGCCTTTCCTAGTTTATCAACTATGGTTATGTCAAATTATTGTAATAACAACAACCACCTCACAATCCTTCCACCTACTACTAGCTTATTCATCAAGTATCTAATTTTTGTATGATCTGTGTATGAATACTTGATAGCCAGTAATGTAGTGTCTAAACTTGTTAATGGCATAGAAAACAATAATCATTTCTTTCTCAGTCACAGAGTAGTTTAATTTATCTCCTTGTAGGTTTTTGCTAATATAATATATGGCATACTCCTTATTCCTCTCTTTCTATCCTAAGACTACTCCAATGGAAAATACTAATGCATCAATATGAATCTGAAACGAAAATGTCCAATTTGAACCTCTTAAAACAGGTGCATTAATCAAAGTTGCTTTTAACTTCTCAAAGGAATACTGACAGAATGGAGTCCACTCAAACTCAATGTCCTTTTTCAACAAAGTAAACAAAGGGGCAAGTATCTTGCTGTAATCTTGAATGAATCTTCTATAATAACTTGTATTTCCAAGAAAGCTTCTCACATACTTTTTTTTTTGAGGGATAGGAAGTGTAGATATAATCTCAATCTTCTTGGGGTCAACTTGTATTCCTGCACTATAAATAAAAAGTCCCAAGACAATACCTTATGTCATCATCATAAAACATTTCTCATTGCTCAATGATAAATTGTTTCTAGTGAATCTTTTCAAGACTCTTTCTAAATTTTGCAAAGCCTCATCAAATGTTTCGCCATATGTGGGGACATCATCCATGTAAATCTCCATCTTATCATGTGCAAAATCAAAAAATATACTAAGCACTGCTCTCTGAAATGTGGTTGTAGCATTGAACAAATCAAAAGGTAAAACAAAATATGCATAGGTACCCTAGGGAAAGGTAAATGTGGTCTTATCTTTATCTTTAGGTGCAATCTTAATTTGGTTATAACCACTGAAACAATCAAGAAATGAGAAATATTTCTTCCCTACCACAAAATCAAGAACTTGGTTAATAAATGGAAATGTGAATTGATCCTTCCTTGTGGAAGTATTTAGTTCCCTATATTCAACACAGAATCTCCATTTACCACCCTTTTTGGAAACTATGACCAATGGTGAAACCCATTCACTATCTAATATTGGATATATGAATCTTGCATTCAAAAGATTCTGTAGTTTGTCTGTCATAATCTCTCTAAGAGTTGGATTCATGCATCTCTGGGGCTATCATAGGGGTTTGTATCCATCGTTGATGTAAATTTTGTACATGTGTAAGGTAGGATGAATTCCTTTCATGTCACTATAATCTCATGTAAAGCTTGTTGCATGTTCCTACACCACAACGTGCAGGGATTTCAGTTGTTCATCAATCAATGCATTATTAACATTGAACATCTTTACAGGCTTGATCTATAATTACATAGAAATTTCTTGTAAAGAGGATAGATAAGGGCTAGGTATTATTAGTAAGTATTGTTGGGGTAACAAAGTATGGATTATTTGTGATATCTCTTGTGAGGAACCTATAGGTATTATGGTTTCCAAGAAATCTTGCAAGAAAGATATACAACCTTGCTATTATGGGTGGCTTCCACAGTCATTTTGTATGATATGAGCTACCAGCCTATCCTCATCTTGAATATCCAGTAGTGGGTTACATTCAATGGTCATTAATTTCTTGTCCTCATCATCCAAGTATAGCCAAATGGTCTAGTCAAGAGCTTGATGTGGCTGGGATGGTGGATAAAGTACTAGGTTCTTGGTTACTATTCCATTGGATATGATCATATTTCCTGATCTACAACCTATGAACGCATCAGCTATGGCTAACCAAGGTTGACCTAGAATTAGTGGATAACTAGCAAGATTAACTTTGGGCTGAAGTACTATAAAATCAATAGGGTAATCCCAAGAATCTATTGCAATGACCAAGTCCTCAATAATTCCTTCAAGCTTCACTATAGACCTATCAACTAATTGTAAAATTGTCTGAGTAGGCCTAAGGTTGGCTAATTGTAGTAACTACATGGTCTCCTTGGTCATTACATTAATTGTAGCACCTAGGTCTATCAAAGTATTCTTAGTAAGAGTCCCATTGATTTTAACGTCAACTACTAGACTACCAGGATTTGTATATTTGGGAATAGTTATAGTTCCCAACATTATATCAACAAGGTTACCCAAAATATGGATTGTCTGTGGGTCCTTTCATTTCCTTCCTATATTTTTAAGATAGAGATCCCTAATAGTCTTAGTATAGATGGGAATATCTTTGATAGCTTGGATTAAGGGGATTTTAATGCTTACATATTTAATTGGCTTAGAAGGTCAATTTCAGCCTGTGTCTATTGCTGCTAGATAGCCAAATGTTCAGGGAATGGAGGATTTAGATGTGATGTAGTCTGGAGCCCTTGATTGGACTTGGATTCTAGAGGTGGATTATCTGAGGCTTCCTTTGTGGGTTCTTCATCATCTAATTCTATAATTTTGGGAGATGAAGGTCCTACAAGCTACTTCCCTGATTTGAGATGGATATAACTCACCTCTACCCCATAAGTGGGGTATTGGACAACTTCAATAGTATAAACCTATTGAACAAAATTAGTGTTATGGTTAGGTATAGGTTGGCCAAGTATTTGTGATGTTCTAGATGGTTGGGACTGAGGATTTGATGGAGGCATTAGAACTTGCTATTGAGGTGGAGGAGGTAGCATAGGCTACTAGTAACTCATATTTTTTTTCCATTGCTAGCCTTTCTACCAGTGATTCTACTGGTTTGGCCATTGTGGATTATAGTTGGAACCTTGAAAGTTTTGTTGTGGCCATGGGTTGGGCCATTGGTTCAAATTTGGCTGGGCTTGTGGCCATTGTTGAGGATTCTTCCATTGGTTCTAATTTTTTTGCTAGGGATGAGAGTTCCAAGTAGAAAATATTTGATTGCTCAAAGGGAAAGATGGATTTAAAATAAGGGGGTTTGTTGGCATACCTTGTCTTTTCTACGAAGCCATCCTTTGTGCTATGTAGAATATCTTCCCATTATTTCCTTTAATTGACTGGAAATATGGTTTCTCAATCTTTTCTTGCTAGATATTGGCCACTCATTTGCATTTATAGTTGGCTTTCCTTTTCCTATAGTTAGGGCAGTACTCAGTGAGCATAGCTTTTGCTTCCTCCTACTTCTTCTTGATATTGAGGGTGTCCAACTATGTTGCTAAATTAATGATTATATTCTCCTTCATGTTTGATGATAAATTACTAATTTCTATTTTGGAAACCCCATTAGAGGACTTTTGATGGATGACCTCTCCCCTCTTGGATTTTTGGAAAGGGTCATGGAATAATTCCTACATACTTTACAAATGTCTTCAAATAGACCTATAGAAATGTCTCCTCCCCCAATAAGGTTGAGGGAATCCATACATTCTTCATTAATCCCACTTAAAAATACCAATTTAAGGAATTTCTCTAATAACTTATGCTGTGGGTTTTTCTTCAAAGCAAACTGAAATCTTTCTATATATTTTTCTAATGGCTCATCTTCTTTTTGAGACATTGAGAAAATATCATTTCTTCTCTAGTCTAATCCTCTACAATATTCCTTGTATTTTTCCAAGAACTTTGTCTTCATGGTGTCCCAATCTGGAACAACATCCCTACCAAGCCCCATAAACCATCTGAGGGAAACATCTTTAAGAGTGGCTAGAAAGAGCTTGAGTTAGTGGGCATCGGTAGTATAATCATAAATTCCACATAAAACATCAAACTCAAAGAGAAAGGTATGTAGTTCCTCAATTACCAAGCCATAAAATACTGGTAATGCCGATGGTGGAATATTCTTTAGCACAATAGCTCTAGCTTGGTTAGTAATGGGGAACTCAAAGGTACCATTCTTTAGGGGATCAGGATCTACCATTATTTGGAAGGTCCCTTCAGAAGTTGTGGAAGATGATGATGATGATGAAGATGATGAATATGGAAAGGCAGTGTCCATCCTTTCAACAATCTCTACAGTATATTCAGCAAAACCACAAGTATCTTCTCTTTCTTGATTGTCCAAAGGGAGGAATCTTCCTTGGTTATCTCTCTGCCTCCACATACAATAGGTTTGACTTTGTATGGCAATAACCCTACATAATGTTAGTATAACTCCAAGTGTTTTTTAAGATGAAATCTATTAGTCCTAATGCATAATAGAAAAATTATCTATAAAAAACTAGTAAAAAAATGCCTCTAAGGATAGCACCATCCCCAACAATGACACCAAAAATGTAGAGGAAAACTAATGTGTTATGGACTTGGTAAATTCTACACAATTTAGGGGTGTGTCAAGCTGAACAATCCACTTGACATTGAAAGCCTATATTAAATCATCAACCAAGGTGCATAAAATTATGATGGTACTACACTATTTGTGCCTTCATAGACTTGTGTTCACCTAAATTACCCTATGCAAACCTATTCAAAATATTCTACTTTACTAAAAACTTATAGAATTGTAAAAATCATGAAAGTAGTTACATAATCTAATGGCTACAGGTACTTGCAACATAAGCTATAGGTGATTGCTAAAGATGTACGAGTGCATAATTGATCTAAAACTGTTTAAAATGCCAAAAAAACCAATCCTAAGCTGTAGAGTACTATGATCTATCAATTATAGTTTTTTTCATGAACAAAAACTACTTTAACTAACCATAAACTATTCTAATTTGCAAAGAATGTGTAAAGTAATGAAAATAAAATTAATAAAAATGTATAAATAAATAAGTAAATAGATGAAGTGAAGAGAAGTACCTGAGTGGCCAACTCAGAGGATTGTCTCACTTAACTTAAATCCAAATCTAACTCAGATTCTTACACATCCATGCAACACAACTCTATTCATTGCATAACACTAGATATTTAGACAAAATCCTTCTTTCAGATTTTATTCCATAATTTATCATTTTAACATGTTTTTGGATAACTAGAAAACTGTAAAAACTACTAATTGATAATAGCTTGTAACAAAAAACTAACTAAACTATGAACTCATCCCTTGACTTTATACAAAATAGGGATAGTTTTATTCAAACCACTAACTAACTAACTAACTGCAATCATAAATCTGACTCCTAGATATAAGGATGTGAATTTAAGACTGGATTATTCATCTAACTAAAAATGGAAAAAGATATCTATTCAAATAAGAAAAACTTGCATGTGGAACACATAGGAAAATGCCAGAATGCTAGAAAAAGTATATTTATAGCATGTATTCCTTCCATAATGACCACACTCAGCTCCATAACTTCTTGCACTTTAGGCGGCTTGAACTTGATTAATTCCCTATTCTGCTACTTTGGCGCTTGCTACAAATACTCCTTTCTTGTTACCATGTGCTAAGCTATAGAGAGATTAATCCATACAAAATACATATGCAACTAACTGCCATAATTAAATCACAACATTCCATTCATATACATACATATTCATATTTAAACCATGCAATGCTATGAATATTTTCACCATATTTCATTTCCACAAAATGGGTTCAAGGTTGTAGAGTATGGATGAAAGGATAACATATTATGGAAGGTTTTCTAAAAAGGTACTTTGGAAACATATATAAAGTGTGGGTATGTGCAGGATCATCATGGAAAAAATAAGCCCTTAAGTGGCAAAAAATTCAGAAAAATCAAAGTTAGGAAAATTGACGTAAAAGTTTGAATAAGTTATCTATATTATTTAAAAAATATGTAAGAATAGAGTCTGTAGAAAATTGAATTTAGTTTCTAAACTACTAGGTTTATTTTTAAAAAAATCTATTTGTGAAAATTTGAAATTTCAATGCAGCAGTACTTAAATTTCAGGGAAAAAATAAGAAGTAGGTGTTTGTTTCACCACCCTAACCACAATTAAATGATAATATTTTTCATAAGATTTTAGATATAAGTAGAGGACTCATATCTTGCTGTGATGCATATTTTTTTGTAATTTTTTTCCAAGTAAATAATTAATTATGAATTTTTTATTACAACTTTTTAAAAATATAAAAAATTGTATGTCTGACCACCTTAACTTGGTCAAAATGTCATTAAATTCATTTTTTTTAATCTTATAGTATGCAAAGCATAGAATGTGACACATGCTTCAGATTCAAAAATGGTGATACCATTTGAAAGCTATAGAAGTTTTTCAATCAGCCTATCAATTAGGACTTTAGTCGTAATTCAAATAGAAAATGAATAATAATTATTTATTAAATTCAAAGTAAAGAATAATTTATATTGGTGGAAATCTGAGAATCTCCTTTAAAAACCATTTTCGTTTCATCAATTTTGGGTAAAAAAAAGCTGTCAGCCACATACCCTACACATACCCATCAAATCGCCACTTTTTGGCCCATCATGATCTTGCACATACCTGTGTCTTAAAAGTATATGAAAAGCAATAAAAAGATACTAATAACTAGACCCATCAATGTCCATCTCATAGCATGTCGTAGAAAGATGCTGAAAAAGAAGATAACACATCCATTACATTACATCCATATCATGACATCACATATCATAAACATCACATCTTGGATCATCTCATATCACATAAGCATAAATAAAGAAGTGCATCCATAACATAAAAAATTGCATCCATTGCATCCATACATAATCATAACACAAATAAAACATCACATCACATCTCATAAATGCATCACATCATAAATCTGCATCAGTCCATCTCATATATATATCAAAAATGAATGTCATGACACAAATATCATAGTCAATGTGTGTAACTATCATCAAAAGTGCATATACAAGAGGCTATCAAAAAGGAGCCAATGTATGCATATACATGTATAAGATTAGGCTGTGTATCAAAATATATATGTCTACAAAATGGGGCAAGCTCTATCCCCTACTGCCCCTATTAGCATGTTGTGACTAATCCCTAGGTTGCCTGACTAATGGCTGCCCACCTAAAGCACTCAACTACACCTAGCTCCTGTGCTCAAAATTTGGTTGCCTACGAGATGGGGGAACATCTTGATAATACAATGTCTTATGATATGACACCTCCTCCCTCGCCTACCCATATAGGTGTGTTGCCACTATCTAGCCACCTATCCCTATGCTTCTTGTTGAGCCACAACCTCTAGCTACTACCTCCTCCCCATCTTCTAGACCATTTATACATCAAAATTCTACCAGAGCTACCTCTCATGATCTCTCTATTGCATAAGCATCTAGATCTACTAGTGGGCTTAGTCCCACTCGGCTGTAACTACCTATAGTTGTTGGTGGGTCTGATCCCACTTTTATTTCAATAATTGAATCTAAAAATCTTTGGGATCCTGTCCCTGCTATTGTTGTTGTTGAAGTGATGAAGGTGGTGGTGGTGCCCTTGGGACCTATACCACTACCTAGGCTTGTCCATCCTAACCATTTGGTCCTCCCTGGCCTCAGTCCTATCATAGGATGATCCTACTGACCCTAGTCCTGTTGCCCATGTCTTTAGCCATGGTCTACCCCTCACCCTCTTGACCTCCCTCAAGGAGGTAAACCTACTAGATATGTAAGTTGAAGGGAAGGCACAAACCAAGAATCATATGCTAGGCTAGTCTGAGCATCTACCTGATCATGGTCATAAACCCAAGGCCTGGTCACAAGCTATCTGAACTCATCAATCATCACCTAAGGATCAATCTATGGCTCCCATGTGGCATCCCTAGCAGTCCTTATGAATATGGCTATATAATCTTATTCTGGTGCATCCTACACCTCTCCAAATTGTCATGCAATTCAGTCAGGCAGGTACCTCTCAATCATGGTATGCTCATGACCCTACATATATCGAGTCTATCAAGCGTAGAAAAAATGTTGGTGGTCATCATACCATTGCAGCATCTGAAGCCATGGTCGCCATCTAAACACTGAGATATCATCAAAGAACCTCCTCTAGTAGGGGATCCCTAGCTAACATTTATGTTGTAATATAATGGATCCCCTATATCTGAAGATCACAGGTTCATCTAGATCCACATAGGCCATGCAGACCATTGGCCTAAGTATGGCAATGTGCTCCCACACCCAAATGTGCAATAATGTAACACCTTCTTTGATGCCTCTACCCTAGTAGTAGAAAAATTGGTGCATGTCATGGTACAGTGAGGCCAACATCACTGGGCCCCATGTGAAAAGTTTCCACCTATAGATCATCTGGTACCATGTCAGTCCCCAACCAAGATTGAATCCTTTGCCCTAGTGGTTTGGGGCCATAATGCTAGAAATTAGTACACCAACTACCAATCTGAAAATTATTTGTAAGTTCACCAGGATGACATCGTCCTCACAAAGAACCTAGTGACATGCATCGTATCTCGAGTCGGTATCATAGATCACGTGGTCCCCATGGATAGGAAGTCACAATATCTGCCACACATCCTCTAAAGTGATTATCACCTCACCAGTGGGGAGGTGGAAGGACAAGGCCTCACTATAGCATCACTCACATAGTGTTATCATCATTGCTAAGTGTGTCTTGACCATGGGCATGTACGCAATAAACCACAACCCGATCTCCCCGAGGTGCTCTTATTGAATATTTTCTAAATCATCCAATGTTGCAAGTAATCTAAGCTCGTTCTCACATGACATCAATGGCTACACAATCTCTTGTATCCATGAACCACACAACATCAAATTTTTTCTAAAATTAACAAAGTTTGAAGCTTTTGTACCCCAAATAACAATGGCATCACTGTTTACAATAGCATTGCTATAATTCTTTTGCTAAATGGTGACACCCATTTCTAAATCCAAGGAAATGTCACCAAATACAATGGCGTTGCCATATATCTCAGCGTCACCCTATCCAAATCCCAGCTAGTGTTGCTAAATACACCTGTATCGCTATAGTTAATCTGAAACCCTAATCCAAATTTTGGGAAGCGTTACCATTTACAATGGCATATCTATAGGCAACAAAGCATCATTGAAATTTCAAAAAGCTTCGTAATATAGCAATGCCTAACTTGACCTAATTTCAAAGCCTAATAAATGCATGAAAAAATGCAAAGTACAGAAAAGTTTTGATTTGTGTACTAGTGGTACTGCACTTGGGGGTTGTTGGTACCCTCAAACTTGGTCGGTGATGTGTTTTGGAAGCACGTGGTGAGCCTTATCATCAACAGGTCAAAGCTCAAAATGTAGAAAATCTCAAAGGTCTAAATGCACAAATGACCTAAAAGTGATCCTTTAGCACATTTATGCCTAAAAATTAGAGTTTTTTGCCCTAATTTGAGAGGAAAGCTAGGCTTTTCACCTGTTTTACTAATTTTTGAGCTATACAACTTATTTTGAGATGGTTTTTGTGTTTTTGAGCATGTTTTCACATCTCGCAACCATTTTTGGCCCTTGAAACAACGTTAAACCTTTGTTGAGAGATCAACCCAAAATTCAAATTTTTTGCTTGATCTCTTGATGGGGAAGGGTACCAAATTAATTCCTTCCATTGGGGCAATAATGGGGCATCCAAAAAATTAGGAATTTTTATATTTTTTGATCTGAGCAGTAGTTTAATCTTAAAAGAGCCAGTCTTTGAACCAATGTAATAGGTACCTTGCTTCAAAGAGGAGAAAATGTAGACACTTAAAAATGTTATTAATGATACTACACACTTGAATCCAATATACTAACATTGTTTCATCCCAAAATCCATCTTCTTTTTGCTTGTTTAATTAAATAAGCCTATTTATTTAATTAAATGTCTCATTTTCATCTATTGATCTAATTGATTTAATTAGGTTAATCCACTTCCTCTCACACTAACATTTCATCCTGTTTAAATTGAATAAATTAAATTATTTAATTTAAACCCTAAGTTCTCTTATTTAATTAAATAACACTAAACTATTTAATTAAATATCATATTTTTATCCCATTTTCATTAAATAAATCAATAATTTAATTATTATCCTCACATTCCTCATCTTGTAAATTTAAATTTAGTTTTAATTACTAAATTGCTAATTTCCCCTCCCATCCACTTGCATATGGAATACTCCAAAAAGGGAATGATTCTTTTCAAAAAAACTTTTTTACAAACTTTCAAAGTGTGTTTGCTTGAATCATTCTTATCCCTTGATCTTTCCTTGATCCATGTGATCTTTGATTATCATCCATTGATAAGAATCAAAGATCACACAGATCAAAGAAAGATCAAGGGATAAGAATCCTTGATCACATTGATGAGAATCATTGTCCATGTCTCCCCCTTTATTCAATATTGACCATTGATAGATCAAATCAATCTAATCCCTTGATTTTTTATTTGCTCTCCTATAAATACATCACTATTTGGAGAGAAATAGATCCATCTTTTGATAGCAAATTTATGCTATTGAAATTCATACTCACTTGCATCCATATTAAGCATTCATTAGCATTTTAAATTAATCTCCATACATATTAGCTTAAGCATCCATTAATGGCTTCCATATTAGCTTAGTTTGCATCCATTTTAACATAAATTTGTATATATGGCTTGCATCTTTGAAATTTGTTTACATTTAGCATAGATTGTATCCATTTTATCAAGTATTTTAGCATTTAGCATTCATCTCCATCATGTTAAACTAGTTTTATACCATGTTTTTTTTATATCTCATCTATTTCATTGGTTTTTATCAATAAAATTGATCGGAACAACTCATATTATCCAAGGGATTGGGAAAGGGTCGCCATTCCACATCAATGCGACACCACTCCCCCAATGGGATAATATTCAAGGACTTAGAATATATTTCCCTTATGTTTTTGTGTTGATTTAATGTTAGTTTAATGAGCTCTTGTTCTTTAAAATTTTGAATCTCATTGTGATCATGGCTTAGGGGATTAAATAGGCTTTAAATTCGTTTGCATCTAGCATGTTTAGTTCTTACTATGACCATTGTCACATATAGTCATTAGTGTATGCATAAAATATTGGTCAAAAATGTTGTTCCAATCCTACATAAGGTTGTACAAGTGGATAGAGGACTAATTGTTTGTCATATTCTCATTAGAAATGATCATGTTACCAAACATAAATCTAATAAATGCATATGTTGTGGCTAGTTGGGATCTATCTAGGATTAAGAGGTATCCTTGAAGGTTGACCTTAGGCCCTACAAAACCATGAAATTTGTTGGATATTCTCATGATTCTAGTATGATGACTAAATATTCAATGACACCCTCTGATTTTACAATTGACCTATCTGCTAGTTATAAAACTATGGGTGTAGGTCTTAGATCTAGCAATTGAAGCTTTTTCATTGTTTCTCTTGTCATCACATTAGTTTCTATTCCTAGACCTCAATTAGAGTATTCTTGATGAGTGTACCAAACTACACACCTATAATAGGACTACCAAGGTCTACATACTTTGGAAGAACTAAGTTACCCAATATAATATCAACCAATTGTCCTATAACATGGAAAGTTTGTGGGTCCTTTCATTTCCTTCTTGGATTTTTGAGGAATAGTTCCCTAATAGTTTTGTGTAGATGGAAACTTCCTTGGTATCTTAGATCAAGGGAATTTTGACACTGTATACATTATTTAGTTGGCTCAAAAATATTCAAATTCAGGCTCAAAGTGATTTTTTTGAATAATTAGCATCTCTGAGAATGGTGGTTCTTTATTTGTGATGTTTGTCTATGGATTGTTTAGGTTATTCATTTAATTGATAATTAGTTTCAATTGTTGGTTCCTCATTAGGAATTTCTATAATATAGGGAGATGACAACCCAACAAGCATTTTCTTGAATGTAGGTGAACATCAAAAACCTTAATCGCATAGGTTTGGTATTGGGTAGGTTCATTGGTATAAGCTTGTTGAAAAAGCTTATTGTTATGATTTGGTGTAGGTTAAGAAGGAAATTTTGGTGCTCTTGGTTGTCCTAGCGAATACATGGTTGGGTTTGGCATTATGTTTGGTTGTTGTTACAAAGATTGTTGTGGTTGTGGGTAGTTGACATTTGGGTTCTTTTGTGGTTGGTTTCCATGATATTATGGAGGCCATTGATTTTGAGAGGATTTCCACTATGGATTATAATTTGGGGCTTGATATGGTTGTTTTTGCCACATCCCCTATTATAGAATCCAATTGGATGATTGGGAATTTGGTCACGATTGATTTGGCATGTTATTCCAAGGTGGATTTCTCCAATTCGGGAAATTTAAATTGACCCCAGGAATGGACATATTATAAGGAAAAGGGTCTTGGGGCATATCTTATCCCTACTCTCATGGTTTGAATTGGGAAATATATAATACTTGGCCTTCCTCATATTCTAGGTTGCAAAATTTATGTTTCCCTTACTTCTCAAAAATACTAGCAATATTTTTGCACTTACAATTAACCCTTTTATAGTAACAATGTGGAGATTATTTTGTGAGAGCAGATTTTTCTTCTTGTTATTTCTTTTTGATGTGCAAAGTGTCTAGCTAGGTTGCTAAATGGGTTATTATTTCTTCATATTTGACATCAAGTTGTTGAGTTCTACCCTAGAAACACTTGTGGATGACCTGGTGGTAGAAAATACTTTGGTACCTCTAGTCTTCTTCATAGATGATCTTGAATAATTTCTACATATTTGGTAGATTTACTCAAAAGGTAATTGAGAAATATCCCCTACTCTAATAAGGTTTAATACATATAAGAAATATTCATTTACTCCTTGTAGAAATACCAACTTTAAGGACTCTACGGAGAAGCCTATATTGATGTGACTTCTTAAACAATAATTGGAAACTTTCCATATAGTATTCAAGGGGATCTTATTCCTTCTATAATATTATGAAGATATCATCCCTTTTCATGTCTCCTTCCCTACATTAATCTTGGTATTTTTTTTAAGAATCTCTCCTTCAGTGTTTTCCAATCTAGCACTACATTTCTTCCTAGCCCCATGAATCACCCCAAAGAAATATATTTCAATGTGGCCGAGAAGAGTTTCAACCTATGAGTGTCTATGGTATAATCATAGCTTCTATATAGAACATCAAACTTGATGAAAAATATTTCCCCTTACTTCCCACATCGCACTTGTGAAGCATTGCCCCTTCCTTCAACAACACAATGAAAATGAAATTCATTGGCTTGCTACTAGAATACTTTGCTAAAAATGCATACAAACCTTCCCAGATGAAGATTCTTGAGGCTTTCCTATTTCTTTCTTGATTGATGCCTTTGTTTGATAGGAAGTCCATGACCTAATTTTCCTCCTGGTATACATGTTCAAGTTTGTATTCCTTTACATTTTCTAAGATCTTGTTTATCTTCTCCACCCACATGCTAAGATTATAGATTAGTGCATTTTTTAAGCTCACCACTCTTATTACTACATCAAATCCACCTTAAATTTCAACATTATACCAAGCTTTCTCCACATAAACCAAAACACCTTCGAACAAAGTCACACATTCTTCTTGTTTGTTTGTTCCTCATTAAAGAACCTTTTGGTGGATTTACCAAAGGCCAATTCCTTATCATCTATTGGTCCCATGCGGTTATGAATTTATACTTTCTCATCTTTAACTAACTATTTATGTGCTCATAGATTCCAACCTCAATCTTGTATAATAACCCTTCTATATGAGTAGACCTTCCCTTGAATACCCTTGCATTACACTTTTTCTAGATTTTCCATATTATCATTTTTGGAGTTTCACTCCATAAACCTTCTAAGGCCAAGCCTTTTTGTAGACAGGGTTAAGAATCAAAGATTTTCTTCAGATTATTTAGCAATGGGCCATGCCATCCTAATTTGGCACAAAATGTCGACCAACACAACTAGGTTGCTTCACACTACATAATAAATGATTAATGGATTCATTGTTTATATAACATGTAAAACATACTAGTGGGGACTATGAATATTGATGGTATTAAGTTTTTCCCCCATTAATATTTGTTCATGCAAATCTATCCAAGCGAATACACCCACTTTGGGTAATGATTTGTTCCCCCAACATAGATGCTTTGGCTAGGTAGATATTATGGTTTCTCTTGTGATCAGTTTGTACCCAATTTTAGTTGAGTAGCACCCTAACTTTTCCGCACACCAAAAGATGTAATCCTCTCCTTTAGATATCAAAAACCTCATAATTTCCTATTCCTCTACAATCTTTGACCTAGCCAGGTTAGGTAAAAAAGGAAACCCCTACACTTGCAAACCCAACTATCGCTTACCCTGTTAATTAATAAGTAATATATTAAATTCACACCATACACCATACTTGATGTATGAATCACGGCCTTCAAGTTTGGAAATTCATTTAAAGGTGGGTACCCATTCCATGACTCCTTCCTGAATAGGAATATCCTCCCATCCTTGATGCACCATGAAAAATGTTTTGTTATTACACCCGTATGACTAACTAAAAAATTCTAGATAGTTGATCCTTTTTGTGGATTGGCTAGAGTCAAAATTCTCTCTTATACCTCTAAATCCAAATATTTTACCTTGAGAAATTTACACCATAATGCATCTAGGTTTTTAAACATCCACTAGGATATAAATTTTCACCCAAAGCTCAATTTTGGTAACACAGACCCTTTATCTCCACCCCCTCTTGATCCTTCGGCCATTTCACCACCTCCCACACTAGTAGTGAAACTCTTATTTTTTCGTGGCAACCATCCCATAAGAATTTCCTTTGTATAACACTTAAACATTTCACCGCTTTAATACTCAAATTTTTAAGGCAGGAAATCATAAAGATGGGAATCATTGCCAAGATTTCCTTCAACATGACCACCCTGCCTGCCAAAGTAAGCCAACATCCTTTCTATCACTTTTCCCTCATGCTACATTTATTTACAGTTTCCTCCCATAATTCATACTTCATCACATCACCGAATAGAGGTAACCGAATATATTTAGCAGGTAAGTTACCCATGTTGAAGCCCAATAAATTGTAGATTTTGTGTTGAATTTTTTGACCTACGTTAAAGAAGAAAAAAATAAATTTTCCTTGTTAACATGTCCTACCGTCCTACTATAGCTTTATTTTGTTAATATGGCAACTAAATTCCTTTTCCATAATACATACAAAAAATGAGATAATGGGTCTCCTTGATGCAAGCCTCTAGCCCCATTGAAGAATCGACAAGGGGACCCATTTATAACCACAAAATATCTGGGAGAAGAATCCACTTTAGCCATTTTTCATCAAACCCAAATTCGCCTAGAACCTTCATTAGGAATCTCCAACACACCCTGTCATAAGCCTTTCTCATGTCTAATTTCACCACCATCCCTTTTGTGTTTGATTTCCTTAGGGAATGAATAACTTCATGTGCCATAATAACACCATCCAAAATATTCCTCTCTAGTATAAAGCCACTTTTCTCTTGGTAGAATATCTGAGATAGGATCTTCTTAAGATAGTTTTCCATAACCTTTGTAGTAATCTTATATATAGTATTGCAAAGAAAGATGGACCTGGAGTCTAAAAGGGAGCAAACAATTTTCGTTCTTCGGGATTAGGACAATGTTTGTATTTTTTAGGGGTAAAAGCACAAAGTTGTATCACACTTTATAATGGAAATGGCCAATGCTGATCCAATTTTTAAACTTGAATCACTAAAAAGTGGCATAAATGTTTTGAATTTTGAAATGATGTAAACTAGTAAAATATGTTTTTTTTAGTATATTTTATGTTTGTATTTTTTTAATTAAAAAAATAAAAAAAATATTTTAAACTAGTTTTTAATAAATTAAAACTATAATTTAGTTGCTGATAAAATGTTGAAAAATGAAGTTGCATGGGACGTCAAACTTTTTATAGTAATTTTTTTTTTCTTTCAAAATTTTTGTGTGTATTTGTAACTTGAAATTTTAGTGCATGGATATTATTTTTTCCAATTCTAAATAAATATTAAAATGTGCGTGAATCAAAAAACAATTGTTTTCATTGAATGTCAACTTTCATATTAAATATTTATCTAAAATGGAAAAAAAATTACACCATCTTAAAATAGATTATTTTATCTAGTGCATCATATTTTTTTCAATTTTTTTAATAAAGTTTTAGTATTTTTCCTTGGCATAGTAATCAACCTAATATTTTGTGTTGATAACCTACTTTTAGTAAAAGTAAAAAATAAAATATAAAAAATAATTAAACTATTAAAATAAATATATTTTTGAAAACTACACTTATGGATCTACAAAAGGGTATTTTTATATTTTTAAAAAAATGTTATTTATATTAGCAAGAGTTATTCAAACTTCAAGTTTTTCAAATAATTTTATTTTTTTGGTAAATTGGATCAAACTAGTGCTCCATATATTTTTCGCCAACAATTTTAGTTGAAAAAGTTGTGGAAGCATCTAACGTAGCTAGAATGAATCTTACTGGATCATATATTTGACCAAAATTGATTTTTAGTTAGAAATACTTAAATTCAGTTGTTCTGATAAGCTGGCTGAAAGTGTGGCACAACTTTGTGCTTTTACCCTTAGATCCTTTAGTAAACTAGTTTTCTTCCTTGATTCTTCAACTAGGCCATTCACTTCTTGACCCAAGAAATCCTAGCAAGTTTGGTAGAACATAGAATTTAATCCATTGGGCCCAAGAGCCTTATCTAGGTTCATTTGAAATGTTGCTAACCGAACCTCCTCCATTATAACCGCATCATTTAAAAGTTTGTTATCCTCAACTATTTCTACCTATTCAATATTTTTGATAATGTCACATTGAGAAACATAGACTCCCCCTTCACTGCCTAGTAGGGATTGAAAAATTTACCCCTTGCTTCTGAATTGTTTCCACATCCTCTATTATACTCCTATCTGTAGTTTCACCTGGCTAATCTTATTCCAGCTTCTTTTAATCTTTGTGAAGTTAACTAAATACTTTTTGTTGAGATCACCTTCTTCTAACTAGGATTCTTTGGCTTTTGTCTTCTAGTAGAATTGTTCCCATGCTAGGACCTTGTTGTATTTTGAAAGCAACTCCTATTTCTCAAACTCTATTAGAGATATTCCTTGTTTTAGAAAAATATCACCCAATACAAATAAATCTTCTTCTATTCATTCCTTTTCCACAAAAAAATTCTTAAAAGATGAGTGATTCCATTCTTTCAAGTGCTCTTTAATCCTTTGAAGCTTTTTCTTGAAGATGAACATTTGCGTACCCTTTTAATCTGTATTGGAGATTACCACCAAGACTTCATCATATCAAGCAGATCTGAGGGTCTTAACCATATTCTTTAGAATTTAAAGTGCCCTTTAGCTGGATTTCTCTCTTCACATAGACTTAGTTCTACAAGATAGTGGTCAGATATTGGAATTGTCAATATTGAACCTTTTGGGAGATTTTCCTGCAACCAATGTTCAGAAACAAAAAACCTATCTAATCTTTCAACAATATTGGTGAAATATTTTCATCTATTGTTCCAAGCTTATATGCCATTAGAAGTTTTTATATCAATAAGCTTGTTTTCCTCAATGAAATTAACCGTCTTTTTTTTATTAAGAAATTCTATGGATGCCACTTGACTTTTTTCTTAGATCAATTATTGTGTTGAAATCCCCCCTATTATTACCTTTTCATTACCTAGTGTAGACATGTAAAATTGACTTAACACTTATCACACATACTAAATGATATTTTCGAATCATCATCATTATCATCGAATATCACTACATTTCACATCAAATACATCAAAACCCCTAATTTTCTCTATTAATTGAATAATATTACATTATTTAATTAATTCACTTTTTCATCATTTTTGACTAATTAAATAAATTACATTTATTTAATAAAGTCCCAATATAACTTTATTCTTCTTGATTAATTAAATAACATAAATTAGCTAATTATGTCACTAATTCACTTTATTCCCCTAAATCAATTAAATTATTAAAATATAATAGTTTAATTAAATCACTTTCCCTTAAACTTGAATAATTAATTTAATTATTCAAAACATCATCAAAAAGGTCAAATCAAACAAATACAACTTTGTTTGGAAAAGTCAAACATGATTTGCACGTTCAACTCATAAAGATTAATTAATTAAATCAATTAATTAATTATCCTCACCGACTTTCATGATTGAGCAAATTACGATCGCCCGATTGCTTACTCTATTCTCTGACTGATCCATCTATTTCCTAATAGATCAATCTATTCTTCAATTCCATAGATTATTTAATCTATTTCCCCAATCCCACTGAACACTCAAATTGATCTCTTCAATCAGACTAATTACATAATCAAAATACACTGATTATTCCATCTAAATCCTCTAAATGGTTTTCAACCTTGATAAGGATATTCTACTACGTGATCTCAAGCATTCATTTTGAAACACAAAATCTATATAACAGCCTTATTTCTTCTCAAAAATAATCTGAGAATCAATATCTTTTGCATGAATAAGTAATGCCAAAATCTTAATCAATATTTTGACAAAGCTTTATACACATCTTCGATCAACACACACATGTCCTTCAAGATTTTGCACACATAATGGCGGGTTCATATTGATACAAACTTGATCCAACATCTTCGTGAACACACTCCGACATGGGATGGTAATGCTACATTTATTGAATTCATTTTGTGTTTGTCTCTTTTGATTACATCATTTGACTTTGTTCTTTGTAGTTCCATTTCATGAGTAATGGGCATGAATCTTGATTTTTGTTTTGAGTTAGATTAGTTTCAATTCATTTAAATTATCTTATTTGATACCATCAATTTTCCCTTTACACTTTCTAGCATTCCCAATGGGACAATGATCCTTAGCAGTAACCATTTTATGAGAAAATTTTGAAGGTGCAGGTTCTGAAAATGCACTGGAAAAAATTTCACGCATAAGCTATAGGAATTTTTTTCGGTTGATTTCATAGTCTGGCAGTACTTGACCCTTTTTCTGGCTGCTTCTGACATTTTTTGTGCTTTTTCTAAAATAACAGAGGCGCACTTGAGTTTTTCGACCGCTTCTACTTAAAACACAAAAGCTGCTCTTGACTAAATTTCACTCGCACTTGCTTCTGACAAGGCCGCTTTTGCTTGAAATTTTCATTTGTGCTCTGTCAATTTTCTTTTAAAAATTTGCAAGTCAATTTTTGATTTCTAACATTAACATTTTCTTGGTTTGTATTTTTTCAATGGTGATAATGTTGTTTGTGCGACTCTTGCAGGATATGGAACATGTTACATGAAGCAAACAAATAACACATTTATTGTAGAGAAGGCGAACTATCTAAATTTTCAATCTTTTTTAGAAGCTCATACTTTAGGAAAAAATTGAATTTGGTGCTTAAGAATTGAACCCACAAATGAACACTTCAATTTTGGTGCATCTAAAAATGAACTTTTCCCAAAAGCTTTCATAGTTTAGGAAAAAAATTCAAATTGTTTCTTAAGAATTGAACCCCACAAATTGACACTTCAATTTTGGTGGATCTAAAAATGAACTTTTCCCAAAAGCTTTCATAGTTGAGGAAAAACATTCAAATTGGTGCTTAAGAATTGAACCCCACAAATGAACACTTCAATTTTGGTGCATCTAAAAATGAACTTTTCCCAAAATCTTTCATAGTTAAGGAAAAACACTCAAATTGGTGCTTAAGAATTGAACCCACAAACAAACATTTCAATTTCGGTGCTCTAAAAATGAACTTTTCCAAAAGCTTTCATAGTTTAGGAGCACACTTCAATTTTGGTGCTTATTAAAATGAATGACCAAATGCTTTTGTTTTGTTGACGAACACATGATTTTCTTTTGTTGACCATTAAGACAAGGTTTTAGAAAACACTTTGGTTGGTGGTTAAAATAACCAAATCAAATCCTTGTCTTGCACATTGCTATATCTTCATCTAAAATCTAGAATATTTCATTTTGGTGCACATAAAAAAGAACAAAAAAGTTGCTATCATGTACACACCTTTGTTTTTTCATTTTACTTTATTTTCTTGTTTTTTTCATTTTTTTGAACTTAAAAAGAACATTGTGATGTAGTCTATATTGTGTATTTCATGTTTGGAAAACTAGGTGTATATCCTCTCCCCTCGTGCCTTTCAGTGATCTTGGGTGACAAAAAGCATCTTAAGTTTCACACTTTGTTTACATTTCAAAACATACCTTTAGAGGGCCTACCTCCCAATTTGTGAGAGGGAACGACCAAAGCAGGACTTTTTTTTTGGTTCA
This sequence comes from Sequoia sempervirens, assembly GCA_007258455.2. Classification (NCBI taxonomy): domain Eukaryota; kingdom Viridiplantae; phylum Streptophyta; class Pinopsida; order Cupressales; family Cupressaceae; genus Sequoia; species Sequoia sempervirens. The sequence continues at coordinate 388,572,510 of VDFB02000017.1, forward strand.
TTATATAAATAACTGTGGGTGTGACAAAATTCATCAACCACCTAGTGTAGATGTTCTATACCAACAAAAGTCTCCCCTAGTATTCATGATATACATAAAAACCCACAAGGGTTGGGAGGCCTCTAAAGTGGTGCATTAGAACTTTGATTCTAATAAGTTACTTACCAAGTCTGACTTATGGTTGAGCTTAAAACACTCTCCATTTTTTGCATGTAAAATCATCCCTCCAAGGCATGAGGTAAGCCCACCTAAAAGGAAGTTTCTATTCCTAGAGTGTAAATTGTCTTCACAAAATTTTGAAAACTATTTGGTTACTTTGAAACATCAAACATTGTGCTTGAATTAAAATAAACACATCAAAACAAGCACTTAACATGGTTCTTGAACATCAAACCCTTTGAATTTAGTGCTAATACTTTGAAAAGAGCCCTATGTTTGCACTCCTAAAATATATCTTAAACAAATATCTTTGAAGGTTTCCAAATGTTTAGGCTCACATTTCAAGTTGCATTGAGGATAAAGTAAACATTAGAAACTCTGATTTTAGCATTTCGACTTCCATGAACATTGAGCTTTTGTAGAAAAAAACATGCTTAAAGTTGTAGGTATTTTTAGGGTCAAACAGTTTTGATTTTTGTGTTGTGATACCACTTGCAAAAATCTCAAATCAAATCAAACAAAACCTTCAAATCCACAAAATTATCCAACGTTGTTGCCAAAACTTAGAAATTGGAAAATAAATCTACATAGAATACCACTTTTGCTATTGTTTTTGTCACATTTGACCAAAAACTGGTTATACTTGCTAAAAATCTATCGCTTTTTCTCTATGTTTATGATAGTTACTGGTAAAAATCTACCGCTTTTGACAATCTAATGCACTTGACTAAAAACTGGTTGTATTTGATCTTTTTGTGTTGCAATTGACAAAATTTATTAGTCATAGTTGACTACAAACCTACCACTTTTGACCAAAAGCTCACTTTTTATTGTGTGATTCATCAATTTGAAAAACAACACATAGTGGCTAAACTTGAAAAATTTGACCACATTTTCTTTTCTAATCTAAGTGCAATTGACCATAATCTGGCCGTAGTTGACTTTTTCATTCACTTTTGCTTCAAACCTATCACTATGGCTCTATTTTCTAGTAAAAATTAGAAAACCAATATGAAACTAGTTACAAATCCTTTGAGAATGAAACAATTAGACTCCCAAGATGTGTCATAATTGGTCCATCATCCATTGGAAAAATTCAACACCTCATCAGACTACTTTTAGAAATAAAAAATCAAAACAAACAAACTTGGATCATTCCTTCACTCACACATTTAAGATATCAACATTTTCTTAAACTTCAAGGCTAGTTCAAGTAAATTTCCTACAACATATCCTCTAAAAAAGAAGTAAAATATCAATCCAAGCCTTTCAACATTTTGAGTTCCAAAAATAGCGTCATCCTAAAACATCGCTCAAACCTTAGTGTCTTGAGAATCACAAACAACCATATCAAAACACCAACATTTTCATCATTTCACCTAATTAGCATTTGACATTTGATTGCTCCAATTCAACAACTAAACCTTACACCAGCTATCATACAACCAAACTTTAAACTAATTGAAGGAGAACAAAAAAAACATAATAAGTATTTTGAGAAGCTTCATATTCGAGACAAAAGAAACACCAAACCAATGGAGAAACACAACAAACATCCTAGAAAAATAAGAGCAAAAAGTAGATCTTGTGGCCAGAAGGCCCGTATTACCACCTCCTAAGTGGAAATTAGTATCCTTTTTTCAAAAACAAAAAATATCAAAAAAACAAACAAAATTTCATTTTCTCAAAAATAGAAAATCCCAAAAACAAAGCATTCTTTCATTCCATAATTAGAAGTCACCAAATGTTCACAAAATCTTGGCACTTGTTTATGACAATTATGAGATCACAACATAGAAAGAACATGGAAACAAAAAAAAAGCAACACTAGCATACCCCCAACAAACACCACAAACGACAAAAGTGGCCCATCTAGGGCTATAGGACAAGTGACCTTGAAACATCTCAAAAGAGACCCACGTTCAAAGCAATGGAAAACTAGTCACCTAGCGAGGAAGAGGTAAGTTGTAGACAACAAGAAGCCATGGATAGATCAAAACAAAATCCCAAGCATATGATCATAGAGGAGGTGGATAGTGAAGAAGAAATAAATGATGAAGAATTATTTCAACATTCTAACAATCCCAAGGTGCTCAAACTAGTGGAAAAACTCCTATGAAAGGATCTGAACACTTACTTTTTCAAGTTAGCATAGAGTGGTGCTAAGTTTCCTATAGATTTTAATGTAGAAGGTCTCAAAGATCCTCACCTCATTCCATTAGGAGATAACTCAGTTGTGAGAGAAATACCCAAACCATTGGAGATTCCAAACATGCCACCGATCTTCTCAAAAGGTAATGATCAACAATGGAAAACCCTTTGTATAGAAAACCATCCCAAATCAAAAATTGGTAGTGGACCAACAATATTAGGGAAGTTAATCTCAATACATGCCCCAAAACACTTCATATATTGACCTTTCCCAAAAAGTAAAAAATCAAAAAGGGAAATTCCCACAATAGTACCATCAACAAGGTGCGTCATATGGTCCCCTTCCCAATCAACAGTACCAACAACAAGGTGTGCCACAAGGTACCCTTTCCAATCAACAAGGTGGGCCACATGGTCCCCTTCCCAATCAATAGTACCAACAACTAGGTGTGCTACAGGGTACCCTTTCCAATCAACAAGGTGGGCCACATGGAACTTGCCTTCCCAATCAATAGTACCAATAACAAGGTGTGCCATAAGGTACCATTTCCAATCAACAAGATGGGCCACATAGTCCCCTTCAAAATCAGCATTACCAACAACAAGATGTGCCACAGGGTACCCTTTCCAATCAACAACACATGGCCCCCTTCCCAATCAACAATACCATCAACAAGGTGGGTCATATAGTCCCCTTCCCAATCAATAGTACCAACAACAAGGTGTACCATAGGGTACCCTTTCCAATCAACAAGGTGGGCCACATGGCCCCCTTTCCAATCAACAGTACCATCAACAAGGTGGGTCATATGGTCCCCTTCCCAATCAACAATACCAACAAGGTGTGCCATAGGGTACCCTTTCTAATCAACAATGTGGGTCATATTGTTCACTTCCTAATCAACAATACCAAAAAAAGGTGTGCCACAGGGTACCCTTCCCAATTCGTCCCATCAACAAGGTATCCCACTAATGCACTATTAGGGTAACCTTCAAAATAGTTCACCCCAACAACAAGGTGTGCCATAGGGTACCCTTCCTAATTCATCCCATCAACAAGGTGTCCCACCATTGCACTATCAAGGTAACCTTCAAAATATTTCACCCCAACAACAAGGTGTGCCACATGGTACCCTTCCCAATTCATCCCATCAACAAGGTGTCCCGCTAATGCAGTATCAGGGAAACCTTCAATAAAGTTTATCCCAACCATGAGGTGTACTTCCAATGCACTATCAAGGTACCCCTCCTCAACAACAAGGAGCTAACCCTCCTTCCATTCAATAAGAAGCTAACCCTCCTTACATCCAATAAGAAGCTAACCCTCCTTCCATTCAAAAAGGAGCTAACCCTCCTTACATTCAACAAGGAGCTAACGCTCGTTACATTCAACAAGGAACTAACCCTCCTTTCACACAACAATGATTTGACTCTCCTTCCACCCAACATGATTACCAAGATCCTATACCTCCATAATACCCAACCTATGACCAAAACATGGTAGGACAACAAGGATACTACACACAAGATCCACAAACAAACGTATCAAAAATAGAGATAGATATACAACTACAGGCCATGAATAAGAGAATATCAGATATGCAGATAGGAAAGCTAAAGAAGACTTATACCCTTCAGGATATATGTCCATTTCCTTTTGATCATTCCATTACTATTCTTCCTTTTCCAAAAAACTTTGAAATACAAAAATTTGACAAGTCTAAAGGAAAAGGAAATCAAGTAGAACACACACGAGATTTCTCAGTATCATGCATGGAAGTCCAAAATAATGATTCCTATCTAATGAGTCTCTTTCTGCGTAGCCTTCCTGGTCATGTTATAGAGTGGTTCTCCCATCTACCCCCAGGAATTAAAAGTTTTGATGAATTGACTACCAAATTCGTAAACCACTTCTCATTCAATATAGAACAAGACGTTACCATCACATATCTATACAAGATTAAATAGAGTCAAGGAGAATCCTTTACCTCCTACCTTCAGTGATGTAGACATAAATCTAGTCGATGCAAGTGGCCTATTCCTGACAAGGAACTTGTAGACATATTTGTTTCCAATGTCCAAGTAGAAGTCAACTACCAACTCACCATTTTGTGTCTCACAAACTTCGAAGAGACCATAAAGAAGGGATTACACATAGAAAGTGCTCTAATAGCAAGGGGAGTGATTAAACTAAACAACCTAAGAGAAAATTCTTGTAATTCGAATGAGAAACCTAAGATTTGGTCCAAGAACAAAAATGTCACCAGCAATGGGGTAGTTGATGATATAACTGTGTGGAATGTACAAAATCCTAACATACCACAAAAAAAACCTCAAGTTGCATACACAAGCTATGCTACTAATAATGCACAAAACAATCAATTTACCTATCCCCAAAACTATCAAGAAATCAACCGATAGACATATCAAGGAGGGCAACGAAGGCAATACAATCAATGAAGAAGGAAGTTCACTCCATTAAGAGAGCCACTTGAGACAATCATGCATAAAGTATCGCAACAAAACCTCATCAAGGTCAATGATAGCCCAAACTATGAGGAGTTGAGCTTCAAAACACCATGATACAATGAGAATGTTTTATGCGAGTTCCAAAAAATCAAAGGACATACAAAAAACAACTACATGAGACTCAAGCACATAATACAAGACTTGATAAAAAAAGGGAGAAGTGGATGTCGAACATCATCCTAGAAAGAAAGACCTCCAAATATACATAAATACAATTCCAAACCATGCTAAGAAGAATGATAAAGGAAAGGAACAAGACTATCACAATGCTAACTACACTTATGGTGACACAATTCTAGGTACCCTCTCTCAAGCAGATGACACTAGGGTAAATGTATTGACTATATGAGGTAGGGACATTGAATGTATTGTAACTACCCATCGAGGGAAAGTCAAAATACAAGGAACCTCACCTAAACCCATAGCTAAGTCATCAAATGACTACAATATTGTGGAATAGCTAAAGAAGACTCCCACCTTGATCTTAATCCTAGAATTGCTAAAATTATCACCTGCACATAGGGAGATACTCGAAAAGCATTAGAAGCATCAGTTCATAATGACCTCAATCCAGATCAATTTCAAGCCATGGTTGGAAAAATTATGGCCAACCACCATTTAGTCTTTTCTAATAAAGACCTTCCACAGAAGTCATTCCACAATCAAGATCTCTAAATAGAGGTTTGTGTCCACAAAAACATGGTCAGGAGAGTGTTGATAGATAATAGTGTAGGTCTAAACATCTGTACTTTGAAATTCATGAAAAAGTTGGGGTATTCTAACAATGTGATAGAAAAAGGAAAGATCATTACTATAAGGGACTATGATGATCTTGAATGAAATTTTGAAGGGATATTCAAGCTACTAGTACATATAGGACTAGCCATCATAAAAACCACATATTAGGTACTTGACCTTGAGTTATCATATAACCTCCTTCTAGGGTGACCTTGGATTCATGCATTACACAAGCAATTCCTTCAACCTTTCACTAATGTATGAAGTTTCCTCACGAAGGAAAGGAGGTGACATTATATGCAGATCTTGAACCCTTCCACTTTTGTGCAAAATTAGAGCAGAAGTATAAAAAAATCTAGCGTATACCTAGCAATGACATATCCTTTCATTCATTCTCATATGTTGACCCTTTCACACTACCATCAACCTCAATTAAACCAACATCAAGGGAGCAACCAAAAAACTAAAAGCAAGGTTCAAGTACTTGACAAGGGTAATGGAAATTATTATTTCAATCAAGAATTTTGCATTGGAATGCTTCCGCCAACACCCAAAGTTTATGGGGCGCCAAAGGAGATCAAATATGCTTAAGCAGTGAAAATGATAGCCAAACCCACAATTTTCATCAAGTGGGGAGATATGAAGGATGAAGAGATATTCAAACAAAACTTGTCATCTATGATCTACAAAGATGACCAAAAGGAACCAAAACATCCACAACCCCTTCTAATCGATCCTAGTAGTAAATGATACCAGTTAGCTAAAAAATTGGGATATACTGGAACAAGTGGCCTTGGGCTATGAAAACAAGGTAGATGGGAGCCCATCATAGTGGAACAAAGGAAAAAAAACATGGGACTAGGCTATGATTCAAAAGACGTGGTTACTCCAAATACTAGACGAACCACTTTTAAGAAATGAGTGCCTTCTACTAGTGTTAGGAAATTGGATATCTACTACTTATAGACAATGAATTACCCATCGAGGACTTATTTGAAAACTTTAGCATTGGTATAGTCCCTGTCCAACTTATCAAAACCATTCCCAATGACTATTATTATTCTAGAATAGACTCTAATGAGTATGAAGGGGATTCTCTTTCTTTTGTCACCTCTAGCGATGATGACCTAGACACCCAATGGGAATATGATACCAAAGCCATATTAACCATCTCAAAAAAATTTGTAAGTTTTGTAGAAAATGATGATAGCCTACCCCTTTGCTACTCACAGTTGATAGATTTGGACCAAAAATAGCATACACCTATTTTGGATCAATTCCAAAACGATGAAGTAATCACAAAGTTTATGGGACTTCGAACTGACATACCAACACTCGATCATAAAGTAGAGTTCATCACGGAAATTGAATAGGAAGCATATTTTAGTGGGGATATTGTGTCCTCTAGTCACAAAATTGAAATGGACAATAGGGTATGTGTAGAATCATGATGGGCCAAAAAGTGGCAATATGATGGGTATGTGGCTGATGACTTTTTTTTAACCCAAAATTGATGAAATGAAAAGGGTTTTTAAAGGAGATCTTCAACTCTCCACCAATATAAATTACACTTTACTTTGAATTTAATAAGTAATTATTATTCATTTTCTATTTGAATTATGACTAAAGTCCTAATTGAAAGGCCGATTGAAAAAAATCTATAGCTTTCAAACGGTATCACATTTTTTGAATCCAAAATATGTGTCACATTCTATGCTTTACATACTATAGGATTAAAAGAATAAAAATTTAATTTCATGAGGTTTTGACCAAGTTAAGGTGGTCAGACATACGAGTTTTTTATATTTTTTAAAATTTGTAATAAAAAAATCATAATTAATTATTTACTTGGAAAAAAATTACAAAAAAATATGCATCACATTGGGACATGAGTCCTCTAATCATATGTAAAATCTTATAAAAAAATATTATCATTTTATTGTGGTTAGGGTGGTCATACAAACACCTACTTATTTTCTTTTCCCTAAAATTTAAGTACTATTGCATTGAAATTTCAAATTTTCACCAAACATTTTTTTTTTTAAAACAAACCTAGTAGTTTAGCAACTACATTCAATTTGCTACAGATTATATTCTTACATATTTTTGAAATAATATAGATAACTTATTCAAATTTTTACATCAAGTTGCCTAACTCTGTTTTTTCTAATTTTTTTGCCACTTAAAGGCCCTATTTTTTCCATGATGATCCTACACATACCCAACATCAAAATGAGATCCCCTAGAGAAAACCACAATGTGGCTCTATCAGATCTTGAAAAGAGGAAAATAAAGGACAAATCTGAAAGTGAAAACCTGTCTGAGGCACCCGAAGATGGAGGATTCAATTTCCCCATATCTAAATATCAAGAAAAGTCAATGCTCCTAGTAGAAGAAAAATCCATCAATATTGGCACGATAGAGATCCCAAAGGTCACATACCACGCATCATCACTTGATCATGAAGAGAAACTAAACTTCACAACGTTCATCAATAACTAAAATATAAACTTTATGTGGACTTATGCAGACATGCCAGGAATAGATCCAACACTAATTGTACATCATTTGACTGTATTTCTTGGAGCTAAACCCATCAAGCACGAACTAAGGAAAATGCATCCTCAAATAGCATTGTTGGTAAAGGTAGAACTAAATAAGTTACTAGATGTAGGTTTCATTAGACCGTTTGATTATCTAAAATGGATATCAAATATAGTACCATTGTCAAAGCCCATTAGGGGCATAAGGATATGCATGGAATTCTGAGAACTGAACAAAGATTGTTCAAAGGATGACTTTCCTCTTCTAGGTATAGACATGATTGTATATTTAACATCAGGACATGAGATGCTATCTTTAGCGGATGGTTTCTTTGGGTATAATCATATAAAAATATCCCCTGATGATTAGCATAAAATGACATTTACTTGTTCTTGGGGGACCTTCTACTGGAATGTCATGCCATTTGGTCCAAAAAATGTAGGAGCAACCTATCAATGAGTGATGAAAATGATCTTCCATGATATGTTGCATACAACAATGGAATAATATGTGGATGAAATACTAGCAAAGTCTGTCAAAAGAGAAGACCACTTGATCAACCTTGCAAAAGTGTTTGATAGTCTAGAACATAATAACTTGAGACTCAACCTGAAAAGGTGTGTATTTAGAGTAACATCTAGAAATTTACTATGGTATATAGTATCAAGAAGGGGTATTGAAGTAGATCCTATGAAAGAAAAATCAGTGCAAGAGATGCCTCCACTGAAGAACTAGAAGCAACTAAGAAGTTTACAAGGGAAGCTAGAATCTATTAGGTGATTCATCATGCAATTGGTAGATAAGTGTCACTCGTTCACCCACCTGTTACACAAAATGTCACATTCAAGTGTGATGGGAGATGTGATCAAGCATTATAGAAAGTCAAAGAATATCTACTTACTCCCCTAGTCTTGATGCCCCCTATTCCCAACAAAGAAATGATACTATGTGAGTCTACAACACAAGTAGTGTTTGGAACTCTCCTAGCATAGCTAGATGATAATAACAAAAAAAGAGCCGTCTACTACATCAGTTGAACACTAGTGGGATATGAATTTAACTACTCAACCATAGAAAGAGTGTGTCTCTCTATCGTATTTGTGACACATAAGCTAAGACACTTTATCTTAAATAGACAAATAAAGTTGATTTCAAAAGTAGATCCACTAAAGTACCTATTAGCAAAAACAAATCTAATTGGAAGAATTGCTAAATGGGTAATGATCTTGAGTGAGTTTGACATAGAGTATGTAGACAGGAGAGCCATCAAAGGATAGATCATTGTAGACCAACTAGCCGAAGCACCAATGGAAGATCACCAGCCTCTCATAGTAGACTTCCTAGATGAAAGTATATTGGTGACATAATAGATAAGCCATTGGACCTTATATTTTGATAGGTCCCACACTTAACATGGCTCTGGAGCAAGTATCCTATTTCACACACCATAGGGAGATAGTATACCTAAGGAGTACAAAATCTATTTCCCATGTAGAAACAATATCTCAAAGTATGAAGCTCTAATCACATGACTCAAAAATGGCTATTGAATGGAGGATAAAGGAACTCCAAGTCTTTTGGGATTCTCAAGTAGTGATTAGATAGGTGAATGATAAGTATAAAAAAAAAAAGACAAGTTGATGCTATATAAAAGAATGGTGGATAGCTTCAAGAATTTTTTTGTCACAATAACATTTGAATAGATTCCCCAAATCAACAATAGAGCAGTTGATGCAATGGAAACAATAGGTTCACTTCTAGATATTTTGCAAAACATTCCTATGTATGAATCCTTGGTGGAGCAATTACTCATTACAACATTCAATATCTTAGAATTAGAACTAGTGTGCTTGTTGTTGGCCCTAATTCAACATGGTACCAAGACACATTCAATTACATCTAACATGGTATCATACCACTTGACCTAACATCAACACAAAGAAGACGTTTACTTGTAGGACTTCCCAATTCATGATCCTAGGAGATACTTTATATCATCAAAGTTTAGATGGTATGTTACTCTGATGTCTTTTAATGTAGAAACTGCCTTACAAGAGGTACACGAAGGTGTTTGTAGGTCCCACTCTAGTGGACCTAACCTAATACAAAAATTGTTGAGAACAAGGTACTATTGGCCCTTCATGGAACAAGAGTGTATTCAATATTCTAGAAAATGTTGTCAATGCTAACAACATAGTGACCTTGTTAATGCACTAGCACAAGACCATGGCCTTTATCACAATGGGGATTAGACTTGGTAGGTAAAATTTCTCCTGCTACCTCTAACAAGCATAAGTTTATAATTACTACAACTAAATATTTCACTAAATGGATAGAAGCAATTCCATTGACCTACATCACAGAAAAACAAATATCAAAGATCATTCTAAATTATGTGATTTGTAGGTATGAAATTCCCTAAAAAATCATAACGAAAAATGGAACCCCATTGAAAAATCAAGATGTCCAAGAGATTTGTTCCAAGTTCTCTATCTAGCACAGATTCTCCACGCCCTACTATCCCCAAGGAAACAATTAGGCTGAAGCATCTAACAAAACCATCCTGAATATACTAAAAAATACTATTAATGATGTTGACCGTGATTGGGATTTGCAACTGAACCCAGTTCTATGGGCTTATCAAACTAGTATCCAAACACCTACAATTGCCACACCTTTCTGTTTGGTCTACGGACTGGAAGTTTTCTTACCTATCGAAGTCGAAATCCCCTCATTGTAAATCTCACTAAAAGGCATGGTCAACAATGAAGAGTATCGAGTATCCAAATTAAATGAGTTGAAACTCCTAGATGAAGGAGTTTGAGTATGTTAAACCATCTTCAGGTTTATCAAAATTGGCTCAAATGAAGCTATGATAAATGATCAATGATAGAAACTTTCAAGTTGGTGACTTGGTACTCAAAGAGAATCAAAAGGTATAGTTGAATCAAGATGGAAAAGGTAAATTTGAACCCAATTGGTTAGGCCCATTCATCATCAAAGCAAGCTATGGTTCAGGAGCTTATCAGTTGGCTAGTCTTGAAGGAGAACCCTTAGCCAAACTGCTAAACAAAAGCCACCTCAAGAATTTCTATACTTGAAGCATGTCATAGTACCCCAGGCAAAAGGGTAAAAATTAAAAAAAAAATCAAAAAGATAAAAATCCAAAAAAATAATACAAAAAAGCAACAAAAACAATAAAGAGAAATAAAATGTTCTTTTAGTGAAAATCACTTCATGGCACTTCTAGAATAAGTACCATAGTGAAAACCTGGCAAATAGGTGTTACATTTGAATAAGACTTCTGTTGTTATATACCAACATTATCTAAAGCATCCACCGATTCATACCATAATAAAGCATGTGTCCAACAATGGATTGTTATTGATTTAGGAAAGTAGTATTGTCTCGAACCAGGGAAAACTTCTCAAAATTGGACATGGATTTGATCTTTGAACATCCCATTATGGTCAAAAATAAAAAATCAAAAAATGTGAAAAACAAAAAAATCAAAACAATAACTTTGAATTATTCCTTCACTCAAAATTCTAAGATATCAATATTTTCTTGAACCTTGTAGCTAGTTCAAGTAAATTTCCTGCAACATATCCTCTAGAAAAGAAGTGGAATAACAATCCAAACTTTATCAACATTATTTTCCTAAAAACATGTTATTATTTGATTCAAACCAGTCGAACTATGTGGTCTTTGTGTGTACTGTTTCCTAAATTTTCACCCTCAGGCTCAATCAAGCTAGGAATCTATGTTGCAGGTGTTTTAAGGGCCAAATGGGACAATTCCATTAAAGGTTATGTCAAGCATCTGATGACATTTCACAGGGGAGCTCAGTTTTTGGCATGCCTTAATCAATTTGACATAATTTTCCTTTAACGAGAAAGTCGGCAAGACCCTCCTACTATCTGGTCGACTGGCTATTTTGATTCATTCCATCTTGAGCAGGTCGCTGAGACCTAGCTTCTATCATGCCGAACGAGCCTACAAAGCCTATCATTGTGACAGGAAGGGGGTGCTATGACCTCTTATCGTGTGGATTTCTTTGGCCGATAGGCCATTCAATCGTTGTTCGCCAAGACTTATGGTGACCATGGGCTTCGGCCTAGCAAAGAAAGCTTGGTGAGAAGTCCCAGCGAAGCCGATAGGTCTCCCCGACAACCAAAAGGAATCAAGTTCGGGACAAGTCTGGTCGACAAGAGGTCTCCTTGGTACAAAGAAAACAGGGCCCTCAATATGTCTAGGGGATCTCACTGAGATGTCTCAGAAATCACAAGAGGTCTCCCCGAAATAAAACAGAGCTCAGCAGGAGGTAAAGGGCTCGACAAAAGGTCTCGCTGAAAGCAGAGAGTCTCCCTGACCTGAGGAAGTCTTGCTGACTCTGGAGCATAGCGATAGGATAATTAAGTTTCGATGAGAAGTCTCTCCGACCGCCAGATGTCTCTCCGAAGCAATGTGGTGCTCAGTAAGGTAAAATGCATTCAGGGAGACACTAATGGTCTCTCGCCGATAGAAGAAATAGGGCCTCGCCAAGCAAAGTGCCTTCGGTATAATATCTTCTCGACCGGCGGGAGTCTCAGCAAAATGAGGAGAGCTCGAGGAAAACAAGGGGAGTTCATCATGATGTCTCAGTGACAGTTTGAGTCATGCCGATAGCTTCAGAGGGCCATAATCACATCGGTGAGACACCTCTAGTGTCTCGCCGAGATGCGATTTTGATTGAACGAGTTTTGACCACCCAAGAGTATGTGTGTAGTGAGCCCAACCAATCAAAGAAAGCCAAAGGAAAGCCATGGCAACTCAACCAGATGAAGAAGATCAAGAGAATGACAGGCAGCGGGTATCTCTTCGGAGCTCAGGAGCATTCAAATAGCTCGACTACAAAGAGATTCAAAAATTGACACGAGGATCAGAAATGAATGCGGTGGTTGTTGCTAATGATTTGAGGACTATTCCAAGGGTAGTTCTTCACATCGACATGAACAACAGGACACGCAGGGTGCAACATTAACTACTTGAAAAGATCTAGGGATAGATTTTTTCTGGGCCCGATATTTTTGTAAGCCTAAGGGGGGTCAACACAGTCTGTATGTAAGGCTTTTTTGCCTTTTTGTAATTAGTTCGAATTATGCATTCAAGGGAGTTAGTGATTTTTTCACCAATCCTTTTCTCAATTAATGTATGTTTCTGTAACTCAACTGGAATCCTGAATACAACACAGAGTTTACCTTGAAAGCTTGTGTTCATGTTTGTATTGATTCTCATTTCTGTATCTTTCTTTCGAACATGCAAGTCTTTAATTGTGTTTTATAATTATGCACTTATGTCTTAAGGTTGTGAAATTGATCTTTCCTTCCCAAGATGTGTATGTAGGCCAAACCTGTTAGGACTCATGCATTAAATCTGAAAGAAGTTGTTCTGAGTATATGAAGCAATAGAATTTAAAATTTCAAGTGTATGTTCATCCTGTTTTCTTTTCAGAATTCCTCATCATTTCGGTGTATCACCTTAGATTTAAATCTTTATTTTATGCATTCCTTCTTCCTTTTTCCCCACAAGAATCAGTAGTTAGGTGACACCAAAGGAAGCCGGCCTTCCCTGGAGGTTCACTCCAATCTTAGGTGACCCACTGCCTCGGAGCGATCCAATGTTTCACTAGAAAGCTCAATTTACAACTTTGCATAGGGTGCATTTCTAGGTGATAAGAGTTTTTGGCACGCCTGATGGGACTGAGAGCTGACTCTGTCAGTCCTTTTTGTACCATGTATTACTGCGGTTTGGTGTGTACAACAATATTTTCTACCTTTGGGGGCAAGTTTCTAACATACCTAGCGACTCCAAACCTAAAGTATCTGGTTTCAGCAGTCTAAGTGTTGGTTTCATGATAGTATGTCTTACCATTCACCGTTTCATGAAGGTATGGTGCTTGCATCTTTTTATCAGTCATACCCTATTGAGGATACCGCTAGTTTTACTCAAGACAACTATGTAGCAGCGGGTTACCAGCAAGCTCAATTGGCCTACCCACCCACCCCTACACATGTTCAACAATGACATGCTTATGTTCACCAACAACCCCAGGAGGGTTGTTTTATCTCCAATCAGAAAATTTATTCTTCACATGAGCCTCAAAATTTAGATGAAATGAGTTTGGAGAATATGTCTTTATTTTTCCAAAAGCAGTTTGAAGAAATTGAAAATCAGTAGGAGGTCAATAGGTAGGAGGAGGAGCTTGCTTATCAAGCTTATATTCATTAGCAGGAGGTTGAGACACAAAGAGGATTCCGTTTAGTACAAGAATTTGAACAAAGTCAGTCTAACTCTCTTGAAAAACAACCTTCTCAAATGCCCCAATCAGCTACTACCTTTTCAAATCCTTTCTTTAAGGAAGTAGAAGAAGACTAACTTATTGATCAAGATGAGTTAATCCTCTAGGAAAAGATTAAGAATGTGAATCCTTTGCATTTAGCCATAAGGTGTCATCAACTACAGCAACAAAGGATTGAGCAGCAAGAAGACACTTGTTCCAAAGAATCCCCGACTATTCCAACCAACCAGCAAGTTCAAAAAAGTAAGTTCTCTAATTCTTCAATTAAGCTCCCTAAGTTTGAAATTCCAAATTTTAGAGTTTTCATCCTGCGCAAGAGCCTGTAGTTGAGAAAAATCAGTCCATTATCCCTCAAGAGCAGTCTTTTCAATTACAAAGTCAGCCTAGTGAGAGGATAAAAGAAGTTTTTGAGGTAGATGAAGCTCTTTTGGGTATTGATACATTTGAGCATGAAGTTCAAAATGAAAAATCAGGGTTGTTACAAGTGACTGATGAACAGGGCCAGTTAGGACAACAAAGTTCTAAACAAGAAATGACAGCTGAACATGGAGTTATGTCATATTAATCCAATTAGCTCCCTCATTTTGTTGAACAGAGTGGTGAAACCCTAATTAATTTGTTTTCTGAACTTCTTGGTTTTGATGATGAGGCTGGGAAAAGCACGTCTAAACAATTATTAGTAATAGTGTTTCAACAACAAAAAGAGGAACATCTCAATGATAAGTCGTTCTTCCATCAAGATGAGCATGATCAACAAAAGTATGTCTTCAAAGATATGAGTAATCCTTGCAATATTAAAAGAAAGAATTATGAAGTTGATGTAGGATATTTTATGCATGAGAAAGCTAACCATGAACTTGGAGAAGACATGTTCTCAAGTGTAATAGAGGGTTTTTGTTTAGGACTTGATGTTAAGCTACCTATTTCTAAACCTGTAAAGTCTGAACAACATATAGATGCAACAGAGGAGAAATTTTTCTTCCCTCAGGAGTGTTGTCCTAAAGAAAACAATAGCCCTCTTATCATTAAAGGTATTGGTATTTTGAAAAATGATGAGGACTTGTTCTGGGACAACTTGGAGATTTTCATTTCAAGCTTGGATCATAAACAGTATTTTAGTGAGACCCATCAGGTAGATATCAATATATCAAATGACAAAGAGTATGTACCTCAAGCCCTTATTGATTTACTTGACGACCTTCCTGATTTGGTGGAGGGAACTACAGGAAAAGTTATGATACAATCCCTTATGCCAAATGTTGATCAACATACTGAGGAATATGATGGTGGTGTGTTGATCAATATACAGACAATCCAAGACAACCATGACTTGACAACATTTGACCAGTTTGATAGGGTGGATGAAGCAGAAATTTCATCGACCTCTGAGCCAATTCATTCAAAGGAGATTACCATTGTGCAAGACAAGGAAGAAGTATATCTTCATAAGCGAATACCTCTCTAGAGGATACCCAATTAAAGATTTGATTAACAGACTGCCAAGAGGAGAAAAGTGTGCCATTGTTCCAAAAAAGGTTGATGCAATTACGACATTGGAGGAGTAGAATCTATTCACTTATCCCTTTGCAAACACCAGTATTTACTGTCAATTTGAAATGATAAGTGGATTTATCCTTGTCTTTCCAAGTGTTTTGCAATTAGTACGAGCAATTCAACAACTTGTGAGCCATTGTATATTGAGGAGAAAGGGCAGCTACTTCAGTCATCCTGTAAATGGTTTTGTTTAACCAGTTTCTTACTGGTTAGTGTAGGGTAGGTTTAGTTGTATTTTTTCAAATTCCCTCATTGCTATTTCAGCACAGTTAAATAGTTTCCCTTCTGCATTTTTTCTTGTTTTCAATAAGATTCCAGGTGATTTGTGTCCCAAGTCACAATGCGCAAAGCTATTCTAAGTCTGTTCCAAAATTGTCCTGTGGATCTTAGGGAGTTGAGGCCATGTACAAGACTGATATTTTGTTTATTTTCTAAGCCTTCTAACGACTCCATGCCCAATGGATAAGCCAGACTACTGGTCTTCATGTTTAGCAGGAAAACATCTAGCAAAGGTCGCCATAAATGTTGCCTAAATTTTCACCCTCAGGCTCAATCAGGCTAGGAATCTATGTTGCAGGTGTTCTAGGGGCCAAATGGGACAATTCCATTAAAGGTTATGTCAGGCATCTGATGAAATTTTGTAGGGGAGCTTAGTTTTTGGCATGCCTTAATCAATTTGACATAATTTTCCTTTAAGGAGAAAGTCGGCAAGACCCTCCTACTGTCTGGTCGACTGGCTATTTTGATTCATTCCATCTTCAGCAGGTCGCTAAGACCTAGCTTCTGTCATGTCGAACGAGCCTACAGAGCCTATCGCTGTGACATGAAGGGGTCACTATGACCTCTTATCGCGTGGATTTCTTTGGCCAATAGGCCATTCAATCGTCATTCATCGAGACTTATGGTGACCATGGGCTTCGGCCTAGCAAAGAGATCTCAGTGAGAATTCCCAGCGAAGCTGATAGGTCTCCCTGACAACCAAAAGGAATAAAGTTCGAGACAAGTCTAGCCGACAAGAGGTCTCCTCAGCACAAAGAAAAGAGGGCCCTCGATATGTCTAGGTGATCTCGCTGAGATGTCTCGGTGATCACAAGATGTCTCCCCGAAATAAAGTAGAGCTCGACCAGAGGCAAAGGGATCGACAAAAGGTCTTGCCGAAAGCAGAGAGTCTCCCTGACCTGAGGAAGTCTCACCGACTTTGGAGCATAGCGATAGGATAATGAAGTTTTGGTGAGAAGTCTCTCCGACTGCTAGATGTCTCCCCAAAGCAATGTGGTGCTCAGTAAGGTAAAATGCATTTGAGGAGACACTAATGGTCTCTTGCCGATAGAAGGAATAGGGCCTCGCCAAGCAAAGTGCCTTTGGTATGATATCTTCTCGACCGGTGGGAGTCTCAACAAAATGAGAAGAGCTCGGGGTAGATAGGGGGAATTCGTCATGATGTCTCAATGATAGTTTGAGTCATGCCAATAGCTTCAGAGGGCCATAATCACATCAGCGAGACACCTCCAGTGTCTCGCCGAGATGCGATTTTGACTGAACGAGTTTTGACCGCCCGGGAGTCTGCGTGTAGTGAGCCCAACCAATCAGAGAAAGCTGAAAGCAAACCGTGGCAGCTCAACTAGATGAAGAAGATCAACAAAATGACAGGCAGTGGGTATCTGTTTAGAGCTCAAGAGCATTTAAAGCAGCTTGACTACAGAGAGATTCAAAGATCGAAACGAGGATTAGAAATGAATGCGGTGGTTGTTGCTAACGATCTGAGGACTTCTCCAAGGGCGGTTCTTCACACCGACATGAACAACAAGATGCGCAGGGTGCAACATTAACTACTTGAAAAGATCTAGGGATAGATTTTTTCTGGGCCTGATATTTTTGTAAGCCCTAAGGGGGGCCAACACAGTCTGTATATAAGGCTTTTTTTCCTTTTTGTAATTAGTTTGAATTATGCATTCAAGGGAGTTAGTGATTTTTTCATCAATCCTTTTCTCAATTAATGTATGTTTCTGTAACTCAACTGGAATCCTAAATACAACACATAGTTTACCTTGAAAGCTTGTGTTCATGTTTGTATTGATTCTCATTTCTGTATCTTTCTTTCGAACATGCAAGTCTTTAACTATGTTTTATAATTCTGCACTTATGTCTTAAGGTTGTGAAATTGATCTTTCCTTCCCAAGATGTGTATGTAGGCCAAACCTGTTAGGACTAAGGCATTAAATCTAAAAGAATTTGTTCTAAGTATATGAAGCAATATAATTTAAACTTTCAAGGGTATGTTCATCCTATTTTCTTTTCAGAATTCCTCATCATTTCGGTGTATCACCTTATATTTAAATCTTTATTTTATGCATTCCTTCTTCCTTTTTCCCCACAAGAATCAGTAGTTAGGTGACACCAAAGGAATCTGGCCTTTTCCAGAGGTTCACTCCAATCTCAGGTGACCCACATCCTTGGAGTGATTCAATGTTTCACTAGAAAGCTCAGTTTACAGCTTTGCATAGGGTGCATTTTTAGGTGATAACATGTACAATGTAGGCAAGGCTTATCAACCCCCAAGGCCTTAGGTCAGTTCCCTTAGGTGCCTATCATGCTTTATTTCAACTTAGTCAAAAATTAAAAATCCAAAAACATTCAAAAAATTCAAAATCCAAAAACATTCAAAAAATAGAAAAGATAAAAAATACGTTCCCATTAAACCAAGCGAACTACAAGCCTCCACGTGTACAATGTACAAAAAAATTATCTTTGATGAGCCCCCAAGGCCCCAGGTTAGTCCCCTAAAAACAACAAATACATCATAAAACTCATAAAATAAAAAAGATTGTAACTCCATCATCAGAATCTACAGTAAATTGTTCATACATAATAAACAAATCATCATCTTCACCCTTTGAAAAAACAAACAAAAAAATAGAGCAAATACCAAAAGATAGAAATTTCAAAGAAAACAATCACAAAGCTCTGATTACAAATAGACGAAAAAAATGAAAAATTGTTAACTACCTATCTTTTGACAATTCATCACCAACATCTTAAGATATGCCTTAATGGATCCATTCCTATGACATACATGATCAACAACGGATAATAGACTAAAACCTCAAAATAGATATGGCAAGTGATATTGGAACATTGTTTTATATTTTTTCTAGTCTTATCTTTATGATTTATTTTATTAACTCATTCCCAAGATCTCTTGAAGATGTCCATGTAAGGATTTAGAGAAGAAAGAATGGGTTCTGAAATTTCATGTCATTTCAGTTTATTGTTTGAAAGATGTTTTTGTGATACTACCACGACGAATACTTGCTTTATTGAGTGTATCCAAAAGTTGTTTTAAGACAATTCATGTAGAATTGGCATGTTAGGTATTCCATACCTTTCTGTGTAACTGGTCTAAGAAGTTTTAACACAACCTAATCATATATTTCAAACAAAGTTTTTGTTTGTCTGGTATGAGCAAGAATATTCTTTGTATTTTGAGTCAAAGTCCACGTAATGGATACACAGACACCTTGGTTATTAATACCCTAGTGCATAGTGTCTATTTGCTACATCAAAAAGGATTGTTAGAAATACGAAGCCTCAAAGCAAAGAAAAAGCAACTCATCCAATTACTAACAACATCAATTTGTATCCATCATCAAATATTTCTTCTGACTAACAAACATTCATCCTACATAACAATATCATTAGTTCCATATCTATCATGTATCCACAATGTCGTCAATACATAACATGATGATAATAAATCAATAAAACATCATGTATCATGTATAGGGCATACATCCATCATATATCAAACACGCGTCATACACATCATGAAACATCATAGGAAATAAATATGATCAATCCATCCATCCACATCATATGCATACATCAGAAAAATACAAAATCATATATAATCATACATCATCATGCATAATCATCATATAAACACATAATGAAGCTGAATTGAAGCATGTATATCTCATATATATCATCATCAAAAATGAGAATTTCATGGTACATCATCATAGAAACATGTGTGATAGGATAATACTGTAAAAAATACATCTATACGAGGCCTCAGCTGAGCCAATGAATATATATACAAAATCATGTCTGCAATATAAGTCTTTGAACTATAAACATCATAAATATCAAGTATAAATAAACTACTATCTGGCCAGAGGAGGAATCTAAGGATCAAGCTATGGATCAGACTGTCTAATGGAATTTCCACCAGACACAACCTCTGTAGCAGTACTAGGCTCTCCAAACCATGGTCGTCACTGTGCTCTAGGAATAAAAACATCATACAATGTCTGATAATATGTCACCCTCTGTAACAACTAATCTCGCTCTGCATAAAGGCTATCACACTCTATCTTGAGGCTATCCCTCTTAGTGGTAATATTCTACAACTATGTCTTGACAACAAGATGACACCCAATCTCAATGTCTCACTCACCCCTGAAGCCATCTCTCTCATGTCTAGTGGTGTCCCTCTTTGTTGTAAGTATAGCAACCTAAGCTTCTACATTATGTCATTTCCCTACCTTTGCATATCTCATGGCTGTCATCTGTGCTAGCTATACACCTCCATCTCTTAGTGGTGGAGGAGGACCTGGAACTTATCCTTGATCCTGCTACATCAAATCACCATATTTTACCTGTCTGCTATCTTGTTAGGCCCTAGCAAGTTGCTCTACAATAATATTGACATGTTTCCTCTCCCCTTGACAACCAATAATGGCATCTCTACCTACTAGAAGAACACCAAAAAGATCTATAAATCTCAATGGAATACACTACACCCATTACTAATCAAAATTTGGGGTAGTCTTAGGATCTACAAAATCCATAGGCCAATCCCACTTGAATGG
This sequence comes from Sequoia sempervirens, assembly GCA_007258455.2. Classification (NCBI taxonomy): domain Eukaryota; kingdom Viridiplantae; phylum Streptophyta; class Pinopsida; order Cupressales; family Cupressaceae; genus Sequoia; species Sequoia sempervirens. The sequence continues at coordinate 388,593,396 of VDFB02000017.1, forward strand.
GGAAAGAGCTCTAAACTCAACAATGAAAAAATCATAATCATCCTGTAGACCCCATACATGTACCTCTTTGGTGGTTTGACCAAAACGAGCCTCATAAGAATTTGGAAAACAACCCTGTCTCTCTCCATACTAACGAAAAACCCTATTAGGTAGATATCTCTCAAGTAACTTAGAGAAAAAATGACTAATGAGCCATCTATTTTTTTTGCAAAACACTGACTAATCCTAGTCTTTAGGCCATGTCTTGCAATCCATATATGGCCCCATACAAAACTTGGCATATCATCAAAAACACGGTGGAAGTAGGGAAGTTGTCCAGGCCAGGTATAGTGAAGAATATCCGCATAATGATAAAAGGATGGATCCCCTAGAGTCCAATCCAAAATACCATCAAGCCAAGCAACTAGGATGTGCTCCCAGGCTCATACATGCAGAAGTGAGACACCAAAAGAAAAAGATCTCCCGCTATGGTAGGTGACCTCATGCATATCTCTATATAAGTGTGCAAGAAGACATGGGTCCCATGCATATCTAGTCCCATGCTTGAACATCTACTTGATACACACACACCAACCAACCAAAAATTGTTTGCCTCTCCTATTAGGAACAACGAGCCCCATGACCAAGCCATAGAGAGTAAGTGAAATAGGATCAACACTGCCAACAAAATCAAATAGGTCTACCTCTATCCCACGAACCTCCAAATGTCTCACACTAGGAACATGGCACATAACACAGGTACCCCATCAAACAAAATATGTAATAATCTCTTCGTGATTAGTTATACAGAGGATCCTCCACACATCCTCAAAGGTGATAGTGGCCTCCCTAGTAGGTAAATGAAAGGAAAGGTCTCTAAGTGCCACCTCTCCATAAGAGTGGTCATTATCCCTCTATGACATTTGATGGTAGGCATATAGTAGATATGTTGCAACTCAACAACATCTAAAACATCTCACTCTAACTCTTGAAAGCCAACAATCAAATGGGTAAACCCACAAAAGTGGTTTACAATTTGAATAAGGTAGGAAAAGTTGAAAAAAATGACCCCATGGAAAAATTTTACATTTTGGGGGTTTGAACGAGCCAAAAAAGGGTTCACTTGAACCAGGGTTCGAACAAACCCATTAATTACATGTACAGACAAAATTTGAATGAAAACCACTTTTGGGAAGGGGGTTCGAGTGAAGCCAGGTTTGCTCGAAACCCCCTTGGTTCGGGCAAACCCCCCATTTCCCTAATGTTTGAAAAAATTCACAAAAAAACTTAAATTTTTGCACTTTAGAACTCGGTTTGAACATGAAAATGGCAAAGACTTCACAAACCACAAACCCAATTGGAGTTAGGTAATCCTCAGAATGATCTATCCAACAAATATAATTTTAATACGTTTTGGTTTTATTATGTATTTATTTTTTAGTAAAAAATGAAGCTCTTTGTTTGCACATGTGGAAAAATAGCATATTATCAAAAAAATAAATTTAAAAATATGAGTGCACTAGATATTGAAGTCCTTGATCCAACAAATTTTTTTTTGAATTTTGATATATATAAAAAAATTTACTCATTATACAGTTGTACTATGTCTGAATTGTAATTGGTCTGACTTTGAAGCTTGATTAAAGAAAAAATATTCAAAAAAAAACTATCTAACCAAGTGGAAGCACTAGATATCGGAGTTAGAAATCTAAATTTGAAAGAATTAGAATTTTATCCTTCATGGAAAAAAGTTATGCATTATACAGTGAGTGTCACTTTTAAAAATGTTGTTTTATAAAAAAAAACTAGTTTTCAAGGGAGATGGAAAAAAGGTGCAATCTGATTCTAAAATTTTTGAAAAAAATATTTTTAGAATCTACAGATAAAATTTCAGGAAACTCTAGTTTGCATCATCTTAAAATTACACATGGTTTAGCTGCTATAGGTGCCCAAAAGTGAAGATTTAGTTAAAAAAAATATTTCAGTGTCCAGTTTGGCCAAAAATTGTAAACCACTATTGTGGGATCACCCAAATTAAACAGATCATGTGGTCATCACTCCCTTGACTGGAGCAGATTAAGAACCACCTACAACCATTCAACCCACCTACAACCATTCAACCCATGATGTTAAGGATTTGTTATAAAAATGCAAAACGAACCTATGACGATGAACAAATTGACTTAAAATTCAAAAAATAGAAAAAGTGATTTTATTTTTGTTAAAAGTGAGTAAAACAAGAAAAAACAAAAAAAAATTAGTCAAAAGTTAACAATAAAGGAAAATGCAAAAATTTCAAAAGTGGATAAGTTTTTCAAAACTAAAATTTTTCTACAAGAGCGCACAAAACAAAGCAAAAATACCAAAAGCGCAAAATCCAGACAAAAGCAAAAATAGATGGAAAATTTTAGGGCAAGGGAGAAAATTTTAAATAGGTGCATACAAGAAAATGAAAAGTGAACTATTCATAAATAGTAGATGCACAAAAATTGATGCAAAAGTGAAAAATTCACAAACCTAATATAGTTGCCTACTTTGACTTTGTGCATTAATTACACAAACATAAAAAGTCAAAAACATGAAACGAAAGGGTACATACCAGGACACCAATGCCTAGAGGTCATTCAAACTCGCAAATTGCATCTGCACAATGTGGGGCTCCTCGAATCCTCACCATAGCTCCTTGACAATCGACAAATCACAAAATCTAGAGGCAATAATTTTCTATAGGCTCAAAGTGCAAATGAGGTAATTTGAACCCTAATTTTTTTTTACCTAAGAAGCACTCGTAGGTTGAAATTAGGACATCCCTTAACACTTATTGCACATCCTAAACAACATTTTCACAACTCTAGGAAAATTCATCACCAACAATTCACTGAAAATGGAAAATTCATCGTCAACAATTCACCACGGGAAAATTCATCGCCACCAACAATTCACTGCCATGGAAAATTAACCACCAAAAATTCATGCAATTAATTTATTGTGCGGTGAATTGTCATGGCTATGAATTTTCTTGTGGTGAATTGTTGGTGGTGAATTTCTTGTCGATGAATTACTGGCGGTGAATTTTCCATATGCCCATTTTCACATTATCAACATCATTATCATCAAATATCACTGCATTTCACATCAAATACATCAAAAACCCTAATTTTCTTTATTAATTAAATAATATTACAATATTTAATTAATTCACTTTTTCATCATTTTCGACTAATTAAATAAACTACATTTATTTAATAAAGTCTTAATTATTTTTATTCTTCTTGATTAATTAAATAACATCAATTATAATTATGTCCCTAATTCACTTTATTCCCTTAAATCAATTAAATTATTATTTAAACATAATAGTTTATTAAATCACTTTCCTTTAAATATGAATAATTAATTTAATTATTCAAAACATCATAAAAAAGGTCAAATCAAACAAATACAACTTCATTTGCAAAAGTCAAACATGATTTGCACATTCAACTCAAAAATATTAATTAATTATCCCGAATTGCTCACTATATTCTCTGATTGATCCTTCTATTTCCTAATAGATCAATCTATTCTTCAATTTCACAGATTATTCAATCTATTTTCTTAATCCCACTAAACACTCAAATTGATTTCTTCAATCACACCGATTATGTAATCAAAATACACTGATTATTCCCATCTAAATTCTCTAAATGGTTTGAACTATTAATCAAGACATTCTACTATGCAATCTCGAGCAGTCATTTTGAAACACAACATCTATATAACAACTTCATTTCTTCTCAAAAAAATTTGAGAATCGGTATCATTTGCATGACGAAGTAATTCTAAAATCTTAATCAACATTTTGACAAAGTTTTACACACATCTTCAATCAACACACACACGTTCTTCAAGCTTTTACACATACAATGGAGTTTCACATTGATACGAACAACCCAACATCTTCACGAATACACTTTGACATGGGATGGTAACATATGTTTATTGAATTTATTTTGTGTTTGTCTCTTTTGATTGCATCATTTGAATTTGTTCTTTGTAGTTTTATTTCATGAATAATAGGAATGAATCTTGATTTTTGTTTCCAGTTAGATTAGTTTCAACTCATTTCAATTATCTTATTTGATACCATCGATTTAGCCCTTACATACCTAGTTCCATGGATATCTTTTCCCAAAATTATTTCTTTTCTTTTGTTTTAATTGAACCATAAATGTTAAAAATTACAAAAACCAGATTTGATTAGAGACTTTGTACCTTTGCTTTTTCCCAGTTTGAATTGGAGTCCATTGGTTCCACTTTGATTTTCCGTGGGCACCAAAAAATACCCAAACCGTCTACTGCCGCTGCTGCATCCACGAAGCTACCATCCTAGCCTTTGTAGTATCTTATGCATGACACTCTTTTTGCACCTTCAATCTCGATTTCCTGCATTAAGACAAGATCAATACTTTGGTTCTCCAACTAGAGCTTAACCAGTCACATCTTGTTAGGAGTATTGAGGCCCCTAACATGGAGCCTCATATTCCTCCAAGGGAGGAACTGCCTCCCTTGGAATGTAGCATTTATGATCTAATTGATTTCCATTCACTTTTCTATGCCTTTCTTCCCTCTTTTGCGTATTGGTTTTCCTACCTAATTTAGGAACTGATTTTGCAGTATGGAGAATTCTTCTTGGTTCTTGGATATCTATACTGTCTGTGTCATCAAAATCTGTTTGTTGATTAAAGGCTTCATCCCTTTCGTTCTCATGCCAAGCAATGAATTTTATCAGAAGTTCTGACTCCATTTATGTGCATTCAAAATCACCTTCCTCCTTTTGTGCACCTACTTCCTGACTCAATTTTTTAAAAGGCTCTACCACAACCATTTTCCAATTTTTCCTTTTACTTGCGTATACGAGGTCGTTATTTTCTTTTGTTACATTTTCATCATTACCTATTGTCTCTTTTTTGTTTGATTTTTCCTTCTACACATCTTTGTACACTTGTGGGTACCTTCTACATTGCTCAGTATTGTGATTTCTTTCTTTACATTTCAGGCAGTAATATTTTGGGATTTCAATTTCAATAGATTGGTACCATAATCCTACATTCAAGAATAAATTTATGGCTTCTGGAATCTCTTCTATGGTTAATATCAGGATGTGTGCATATATCAATGTTTTTCCCTCTCTCAAATTTGTTTCCAATGTTTGACCCATGGAGTCACCAATCCGCGATAGACAACTTGCAAACCAATATTCAAAGGGAATATTATATAGGCATACCTAGATTGGACCATCTCTCAGGTTAAATTTAAGAGGATTAAAATTCCTCTCCCATTTCTACAAATATAAAAATGAAACACTTGATTTCCAAACTGCTACTTTCATCACTTTCTCGCACTCCATTTCATTTTCAAAAACAACCAAAATAATCCTTTTGGTAGGTAGTTTAGAACAGGTTCACCAGGCCAATTCTCATTTACCCATTCGCCGATCTCTTTCCTGGAAAATATTTTCCCGAGGAAATGGCCTATAACAACCTTATGGTCCAATTCATTTGTGTCCCTATCAACAATGCTTTCCACATCAATCTTCAAGGCAGACAAACCTTTCACGTACTGATCCTTGCAAATGCTTTCATTATTTCCTTCTGTGCGTACTTTAAAACCCTCTTCCTCCTTTCCATTCTCTGCAACACCCCCCATACTACACACCAATTGCTTTAACTTCCAAATCTTTTTAATTTTATTATATCTATTGTAACATATGCTACGTTATTACTTATTAACATAAGTTTTATACATTAATTTATATTTTTACTTACTACAATGGAATTATATTATCTAGATCAAGATTAACAAGTGCTTAAACTTATGTATTCCAACCTATCAAATTTTGGGATATTCTTGCATAACTTTAGTTTGTAATGTTTAGTGTATACAACTTGCTAAATTCTTAATTGTTTAAAATATACATTTTTTTTTTTAGTTTTAAATTTGTAAAAAAGAGGGTAGACATGAATTACAATTATAGAGAAGGCTCAACAATTTAGGGTTTTTGTTACAATTGTAGAGGATAGAAACAAATAAACATGTATATGCTTGCGATCTTGAAAAAGTATTTATGGCTAAACAAAGGTATGGGATACATAGACATCCATCCTTATATTTAAACAATATATAGATAGGTGATGTGTGGACAAATGTCACCAAACATGTGAGATAGTCAAGGGCATAACTCATGGGCATGCGATATTGGTTTGCCTTTTTAGGTACTTTAGTATTTATTTTTTCACTTTTATGAGCACATTCTAAAATAATTAAGAGGGGTACAATAGCCAAATTTATTTTTTATTTTTCTATAGTCTTTTCTTTGTACTTTTTTTTACTACTTTATTACATTAATTTATTTTCACGGTGTTATTATTTGGAAAGTAGATTATCAAGTAGATGGATGGTTCTATTCACATTTATTGGGAGGGTAAATTTTTTTTCATGATTGTCTAAATAATTGGTATGAAGATCCTTGTACTATTGTATTGGATAGTTTTTTCAAATATTGGAGAAAAAAAAGTTATACTCTTTTATTTTAAATGAGTGTAGTCTTGCTTTATAGCTTGATTTTGAATTTTGGAATATTACCCTTAGCAAAATTTTGATAGTGAAACCATAATAAGAGAATATAGAAGGACCACCTCTAGGAAAAAGGTAATCCAAATATACCTTGGTTTTTTAAATAGTAGGCTCAATTCTCTTTCTTATTTAACCATGACTATCCACTAATTTAGTATGGTTATTTTAGAGGCTTCCCTTGTGTTTTCATCTTAATTATTTCATTCCATGGATTTTATTTTATGTTATTAGACCACCTATAGTTGATGGAAAAATTTCCTAATGGAAACATTTTTTTGGTAGCTTGCATCTATAAATTGATAGAAATTTGATAGGGATTTGTGCATTTGTTTAATAGAGATTGATTTTTGTTGATTAATGCAATTTCTTTCATGTCTTTGACCTTGAATTCTATTATTAAAATTATAAATAAAATCATTTAAAAAGAAGTGAGGTCAAATAATTTTATTGGATGAAGATTTAATGATAAGTACAATGAAAATTTATTTAAAATTAAATTCTTATTTGTGAGTATGTCTTTTTGAAAGGAATCTATTTTTGAGCTAGTTACTCTTTTGAATTCCTAATAGAATCACTTTCAATTACTTTCATTGAATATATACATATATCCTCTACACTCATGGTGAATGACTCTCTATTATGTTCACATTTCATAGTCTTCTAATTTTTGGATTTGTCATCTAATTTCCTCTCTTCATTAGTTAAACTTCGCTTTACAAGATATATTGGTGCCTTTTGTAGTTTCCTTTCACATTTTGAATGTTTCAATATGTCCCTAATAAGATTCTTTCATTTTGTTAATGATAATATTCAGCTAGATTTGGAAATGACTAGGCATAAAACCACCGTTACACACAAAGGGCTTCACAACTCGAAGATAATTTGAACCAAAATTTTTGTATCTAAGCCACTTGCTAATAATAAAATTAACTATAAAACTTTGGTCAAGAGAAAACACTAATCATGTACAGTCATATAAATTATATCATGTATACAAAATATGAAAGCATAGACTATTATATCTCATGGATATGCACAAAATGGAATTGTTAAAAATACTTTACAAAATTTCAAAAAAATGAAATTGGTAACTATAAAGCCAAATTCCATATATTTTGTAAGGATCCTGCATACCTTTGTCAAAATGGGAGCTTTGCAACAAGCTATGGAAATCTATTAAAGAATAAAGTAAGGGGGGTTTTGTCATATGTTATAGTTGTAACTTCCTTGGTAGACATGTATGCAAAATTTGAAACACGGCAAGAATTTTATGAAACATATTCATATCACTGATTACATTGCATTCATAACTAATGTAACTTATCAAAAATTGTTGTCCCCAACCTAGGGTTTCTAGTGAGCTTTAAAAAAACCATAACTTTTTATGCGTCTCATGAAAATATATGAAACTTGGTACTAATTTTTTGTAGGCCTATATGCATGTGCTAACAAAAAGAGGGTTGCTAAATCATCATTTTGTGTGAGTTATTGAGGACAATTTATTTCTTTTTGCAACTATACTATGTAAAACCTAGTACTTTGAGGGATTTGTACAAAATTGCTACATGTAAGCATTGATCAATGTTAAAAAAGGTTTGAGGGGAGTCTTTGGAGTGCGGATAAGTGCTTAGGAGCAAAGAAGTGTCAAACCCAATGAATGTTGGCTTCTTTTGAGAGTTGAATCTAGGATTTAAGTGCTTGTAGAATAAGTGTAGAGTATAACTTGTTGCCACCTTTCAAAACTAGAGAATCTTTTGCTTATTGTTGTCAAAACCACATTGTGATTGTTCTTCAAAGCTCATTGATTTATAATAGAGAATGATGACAAACACAACCAATCCATGAAGAATGAATTCAAAGAAGGGTTTGTGATGCTATATCTTGGAATTATTCACTATTTCTTTAGCAATTAAGTAACTTAGAAAGATAATAAGCATTTTCAATTGCACAAAATCAATACATATTTTATTTTTTAGAAACATAAATGGTATGAATGAATGGAAACTTGCATTAACAACTATGTCAAGTCACTTGAATTTATCTAAGCATGATGAAGGTGAATTTTTTATGGCACAAAATAATGAATGAAAACTTGCATTAACATTGATGAAATCTCTTAGGTTTTCCAAATTAGTTGAAAATAATTTTTTCCCAAAACCATCACTAAAAATCACAAGTCAACAATGAATAAAATTTTTGACTCACACCATACTAGGGAAAAAACCTCACACCAATTCTAGGTATCAACCATTGCCTATCAAGTTCTTAATTCATGAGGAAATGGTTGTTCAACAAGATAGGATATTAGTATAATTATGATGATGAATATGATTTTAGGAATGAATGCATAGATGTTTTCAAATATATTCTAGTTGAGAAGAAAATTGAAGGGAAGTGTTTGAGTGACGATTCAACTAGTATGGTTATTTGTGCATGCTTTAGTTAGGAGTCTAACACCCTAAATAATGAAGACATCAAATGCATAGAATGCATGCACTGAGACAATCCAAAGGAAATAACAAGGTTTCAAGCCATGATAATGGTAGTGTATGACAAGAATGGACAACAAACGGGAGCCAAGCCAAGAATGCAGTGGACAGTGACCCTGTGACCTACTTGCCAAAATACTTTTGGACTGTGTTTTACCCTTAGTGACTGTAATTAATACCTTGGGACTATGATGTCTTTATGGCATGATATTTTTTGATTTATATGTAATGTGGCAATTACATTAGTTCTAAGAGGTTAAAGGTACATTTCATCAAGGAGAAAAAATGAAATTTTCAAATCCTCTTTATAAGTTTACATGAATTTGAATCTATTATGTCATGTTTTTCATTTTTATCTTCAAATTGCTAAAAGTTAAAATTTTGCATGCAACTTCCATCTACTTAAATGTTGAATTCTATGTATAACAATGAAGATTAATAAAATCATCAAATGAATGGTCTATAAATTATCAAAACAAAACAAGAAAACTCAATATAAACATCTACCTAAAATGAAATAGAGTGAATTCCACTAGCCATAATGGAAATGGACTACTACAAGCAATGCAAATGGAATTCATAAGCAAATTTTTGTTAAGTTGATGTCATTTATAATATAAGTTTAAACATGAATTCATCTAAATTATATCATGTTTTTCATTTTTTTCTTCAAACTCATAAATGGATGATACAAAATCCTTGGGGTTTACTAATAGTGGCTGACACTGACTGCTGCAAGTTCCACAAAATCATGATTGATTGATGACTAAAATCTCCTTGAAAAGAGGACTGTTGATTGGAAACTCACCTAGAAATCAGGGTAGGTGATTGAAATCTTCCTTGTTACAATTTGAATTCTGACCTTGCCACAAATCACTTCCAAAATCCTTTAGAATAGGTAACTTGCTCAAAATTTCTAATTTGGAAAGGTTGCATTAACAAGGATAACTGACCCTAACATCAAACTTTAGAAAAATTCCTTCAAACTAGGAAATTACACCACAAAAATCTTCTCAAATCTACACAAAATTTGGATCCCTACAATGACTGTAGTGAAACCATGATCACTACTCACCTGCATTTCATAACTGTCCCTACTCACTATGATCATGAAGAAAGAAATACCTTGCAACATGATTGCATTTGGACATTATGAAGGATGCATTGCATTGCTAACATAGATGCATTCTTCACAAGATGCCACTATCCATAACCATGCCTGTGAAGTTGTTCAGTAATGGATTCAATGGTGACAGGAATGAAAGGTGTGGCATCACCAACAATGCCACTTGACACAATTATCTCTAATAAGGCAGATTCAAAATCCTATCAAGTTGTTTGTCTTGAAGGAAAAGCATGTGGATTTATGACAAAATCTATAACAATGCCTTCTATTGTAAAAGGCATGTTTTCTTGCTCTTCTATAAACCCTACAGCTCCCTCCATCATCATTATTTGACATTAAAACTTGATCAACCCTTCCTTGTTTAGTATGATTCAACTTGAGGCTAAAGTTTACATCAGAAGGCTATGAACTCAACTTTCCAATTAATATGTCCCCACTATATAATTCAACCAATAAAAGGGAATCCATCATTGTTAACCTTATCTACTTTCATGTTTTTTGTGTTTTCCTTTCCAAAATCTACTCGAATCTTGGATGAATTTTAGATTCACTATCATCATGATCTATCTCTTTACATAATATCAGTCACCCTTCATAGAAATTCATATGGATCTACTATTTACATAATCCTTCAGAGACTACCATAATTTCAATGTCTATGAAGGGTAACTAAGATTATGTAAAGAGACTGATCATGATGACAGTGACTCTAAAATTCATCCAATATTAGAGTAGATTTTGGAAATCCAAACAAAGAAAACCTGAGAGTAGATAAGCTTGACAATGATGAATTCCCTTTTATTGGTTTAGACTTATATAGTAGGGACATATTAATTGGAAAAGTGAGTTCACAACCTTCTAATGCAAACTTTAGCCTCAAGTTGAAGCATACTAAAGGAGGAAGGGTTGATCAAGTTTTAATGTCAAATAATGATGATGGAAGGAGTTGTAGGGTTTATAGAAGAGTAAGAAAATATGCCTTTTATAATAGAAGGAATTGTTTCAAATTTTGTCATAAATCCACATGCTTTTCCTTCAAGACAAACACTTGGACAGGTTTTTAAATGTGCCTTATCAAAGATACTTGTGTCAAGTGGCATTGTTGGTGATGCCACACCTTTCAGTCATGTCACCATTGAATCCATTATTGAGCAACTTCACAGGCATGGTTATGGACAATGGCATCTTGTGAAGAATGCAACCATGCTAGCAATGCAATGCATCCTTCATGATGTTCAAAGGAAATCATGTTGTAGGGTAGTGCTTTCTTCACAATCACTGTGAGTACGGACAATTATCAAATGTGGGTGAGTAGTGGTCATGGTGTCATTGTAGGGATACAAATTTTGTGCAGATGTGAGAAGATTTTTGGGGTGTAATTGCCTGGTGTGAAGGCAGTTTGTTGAAGTCTGATGCCAAGGTCAGTTTTCTTTGTTAATGCAACCTTTCCAAATCAGAAATTTTGAGCAAGATGCCTATTCTAAAGGATTATGGCACTGATTTGTGGTAGGGTTAGAATTCAGATTGCAACAAGGAAGGTTTCAATCACCTACACAGATTTCTAGGTGAGTTTCCAATCAACGGTCCTCTTTTCAAGGAGATTTCAGTCATCAATCAATCATGATTCTATGGAGCTTGTAGTAGTTAGTGTCGACCATTATTAGTAAACCCCCATGGATTTTGATAAGATATTTTGAAGGTTTGTGGTGGTGATACAAAATGGCTCTTGTCATTTACAAATCTAATAGGAATCCTCTTTAATCATGCCTTTCTACATATTGTGCCCTCTTCTCAAACTCTAGATGATTGTAAATAAATAGGAGATTAGTTTTTCATTCAATCACATATTTCTAAGGTTTATCTTTTGTAACTCATTTGGAACATTCCCTACTTAGGGCAATACTAAAGACCACATTTCTTGGAGGCATTTTATCAAACAACTTGTGTGCCTTCTTTTAAGCTTGCATAAATTGTACAAAATTCTAACCTATGTATAAGAGAAAAGGAATTGTCTTTTTCTTTATTATTATTACTTGAATTTTAACTCATTATCCCCTTAATGGTAGTGAGCATATGTGATTTATCATCTGAACATCCTTTAACCATCCTCAATTAATATTTTTGGCTGCAAGAGTATTTTAAAACTACTCTAATAGAATAATTGCGAAGGAGTATACTTAGCTTTGAAGAACGATGTCCAAGAAGTTTATAGTGTGGGAACTAAAATCTATTTTTCATTGCCTTGAATTCCCAGGTGCCAGGCTCCTTCCAGGTTCCTTTCTATGTTCCTCTCACATAGGCTGAATTTTTTTGCACTGCCAACGTTCCTCTATTTTTCTTTGTTGTCCCATCTCAGTACGTGATCTGGTTGCTTCCCTTAGGTTCTTCCTTGAATTCTTCCCTTAGCCTCTTTACACTCCTAAACGTTGTCCCTTTATTCTCCTCCTCATGCCATACACTTTCTAAATTTCCTTCTCAGCAAAAGAGGATTGTCATGATTTGCTTCCAACATCTTTTGATGATACAAATCTGTGCTGCTGGATTCAGTTCCAGAGCTTTCCTCTTCCCCTCTACTACCATTACCACCATCTTGAATGTCAGAGCCTTCCTTTCTATGCCCTATTTCACATACATGGGCAGGGCCGCATCCTCTTTCACTGCAGACCAAAGCCATTCCATTCAGTCAAAGTGCATGGCTATCATTCATCCTCTGCAACTGCAATGGTGTGTGCTTTTTTAAATGAGAATGAAGTGGATTATGAGTTTGTCATGGTAGATCTCTCTAAGGGCGCTCACAAGCAACCTCCCTTTCTGGCTCTCAATGTAAGTGAAAACAATCCATTTCACTTTAGGGTACAAGTTTAAGTCAGGTATTGGAGTACCATCTTCTATATATTATCCCTTGGATCTTATCTTAGGTATTAAAATAGATTACAAGTATTTTCTTATGTGATTTGTGGGTGCTTTGCTTTGATATCCTTGCTGAGAATATTGCTATGGGGTATTATCTTCTATAACTTACTACCCACAAGTTTTATTAGTAAAGATTTGGTATATAACATCTTTTAAAGAGCTGTGGTCAATCCATGTATTGTTTATGTAGAGACTAATAACATGTATTGTAAATATGGTGATTGTGCGCTCTGTGGGTGCTCTTGTTTTAAATATAAGACTATGTTCTGAAAATTAGAAACTTCAATATATTAGCAAATGAATGTTACGACTGTATTTTACCATTCTATTTTAACAGATCTTGTATTTTACCCTTCTGCTAGATTCAACTATTTTATGTAGATTGCTCACAAAAATGTTCATGGTTTTTATTGGGTCATGGATTAACCCAGAGACTTATCTAGGTTATGAATTCAGATTAAGAAGTCCACACTGGAGTTTCCTTTCATTTAGCTTGTACAATCATCAAATCTTAACTAAGAGATTTCTACCTTCTTGACGAAGAATGGAGGTTACCTGAACTTTGCTAATATGTAACTAACATGAAATAGCTTTTGAGTAGAGTTGAGAGCCATTATCAAATATCTGGGAGAGAAGCCATGGTAGAGCAATGGTCTCATGTGGAATCACAACTCACTTTGTGTGGAATTGCAATGATAATGCCGAGTTTCAAATCCAACCACTAGTTGCGCGTCCCCATGCTAATTTCTAGAATTAGTTGGAATGGGCACATTTCAAGGGTGGTCTAACTTAGCGAAGATGGCGAGTTTAACCGTCGGATATTAGGGAGGGCACACCAAAGGAGTGGGGCTTCATCAATATCTTGTTAGAAAAAAATGGCATACAGCAAATTCACTGTTAGCAATTTATCGAGGGAAAATTCACGGCCATGACAATTCACTATGCCAAAAATTAATTGCATGAATTTTTCGTGGTTAATTTTCCATGGGGGTGAATTGATGCTCGGAGTGAATTTTCCTACGGTGAATTGTTGATGCATTGGTGAAATGTTGGTGGTGAATGTAATAATCAATTTACAAGAGGTATAATTATGTAAAATTGACTTATGACATTCTATATCTCAATTCGTACTTGGAGACAAAAAATAAAAAGATTAAAAATAAATAACATAATAATCAATTTACAAGAGGTATAATTATGTGAAATTGACTTATGACATTCTATATCTCAATTTGTACTTGGAGACAAAAAAAGAAAAGATTAAAAATAAATAACATAGAAATAATGCAATACAGACAAAATACCTTTATCTAAAACAATATTTTTCTCCTCAAATAAAATTGAAGTAGAGTGCACCTTAGCTCCATTTGATATGTTGATAGAAGAATGCCAGTGCTTATGAAATCAACTACATGATGGTATAATTGATATGATGAATGATCAAATGGATAGCATTAGAGTATGATGAAGATGGAATAAATAGACAATGCAACAACATAAAGCTATGATGATAGACGATCCAGTAAGAAATTTAGCAACATGAGGCCACAATGAAAGTGGATGCTCAAATGGGATGAGAGGCCTCATTTATAGAATTTTCAAGAGGAAAATCAATGGCTAAAATAGATTGGTTGATGGATGGCTAGGATTTATGGAGGATTAGGGTTTGGATTAAATTTGTAGTCATGTGACAAATGTCACATGAGAGATAAGAGCTAGGTTTAGGAGGTGCATTAGAGCATATCCTTATGTGAATGGTTGAGATTTGAAGATGTATAAAATGGATGGATGAGATGCAAAGTTAGTTTGAATTTTTTAGTAAGTGTGAACAAGGTCTTAGTAAGCCATGTGACTCCCAATATTTATTTATTTTTAGTACATAACCACCCCTATAAACTAGTGCTGGTAAACTTTTTTCACGTGACTAGTGACGCCTCAATAATTAATTAAATAATAATAAAATTATTTAATTATTTATTAGAGAAGAGTGATGTGGAAGGGAAAATTAATTAAATAAATAACAAATATTTAAATGCTTAAAGTGAGGGATAAAGGTTAAGGATATATTTTTAAAATAAATAAGAAATATGTATTTAATCAAAGTGGGAGTTAAAGATGATGGATAAACTAAATAAATAAATAATAAATATTATTTCATTAAAGTGAGAGATAAATGTGAAGGATAAATTATTAAATAGATAAAGTAAGTAAATAAATATTAAATATTTATTTAATCAAAATGGACAAAAGCGATGGATAAATTAATTGAATAAATAATAAATAGTATTTAATTGAAGTGGGGGATAAAAGTGAAGGATAATTTAATTAGATAAATAATGAATATTTATTTAATTAATGTATATGATAGGGTAAAGTAAAGTGTCATTAGGGTGATCCCATAATAGTGGTTTACAATTTTTGGCCAAATTGGACAGTAAAATTATTATTTTTAACTAAATATTCACATTCGGGCACCTATAGCGGCTAAACTGTGAGGAATTTGAAGATGGTACAAACATTCTAAAAATATTTTTTTTAAAAAAGTGACACACACCGTATAATGCATAACTTTTTTTCCATGAAGGATAAAATTTTAATTCTTTCAAATTTAATTCTTTCAAATTTAGATTTGTAACTCGATATCTAGTGCTTCCACTTTTAGAGTTTTTTATTGAAATTTTTCCTTAATCAAGTTTCAAAGTCAAACTAATTACAATTCGCATTGTATATAACACAACTTTTTTTATGTCAAGATTTAATTTTTTTTTTTTGTTGGATCAAGGACTTCAATATCCATATATTTTCAATTTTATAATCTTCTATTTTTCCACATGTGAAGAACAAAGAAATTCATTTTCGATGAAAAACCTATGTTTAATAAAACTTAGAAAACAAATGCATAACAAAACCAAAACATATTAAAATTATATTCATTGGATAGCTTGTTCTGAGGAATACCATAATCATTTGAAATAAATTTTAAATGAATTCATTTGATCCCCAAAATCTAAATCAAAAGTGATTTTTTATCAGCATTTTGATAGGTGTAAAGGAGGCGCATTTATAGGTATGGTTTAAAACTAGCGAGGTTCTATCCAAGGGGGTTTGATCTAAGGTGATTTGATCAAACCCTCTTCAATTGGAATCCTTAAAATGGAACTTTTTAAGGATTAAATCATTATATTTTCTAAAAATATGTGATTTCAGCTAAAATTTGTTCCTCTCAAGAATTGTAAACCACTATTATGACAGTACCCATTAAGTGTGGTCAATTTTAGCTGTCTATAGTAGTAATTCCTACCATCATTAGTTCCTAAATTTGTATTCCTATTTCTAATAGAATTTTAGAACAAATGAACTTTAAATTTACAAGTGTAGACTTGATCCAAGTCACTTCTATAGTTATTAATTTAAACCTTCACTTTTAGAACTCAAACTTCAAATTTAGTTGTTGCCAACTACTTTACTAGCCATTAGAAATTTACTTAACACATGTTGATTTATGTGATTGGTTATTTTATTAAAGAAAATTGACTACTCACTTGAAATCATATAGGGATTATCTAGGACATCATAGGGAATTGTTGTTGAGCACAACTAGAGTTTGACATTGGAGAATAAAAAGAACCTAGCACCATTTACGATAGAATTTTGCAAAGATATTTGGATAGAATACTAGTATTAGATCAGGCCATATAAGGTAAAAAAACATACAATACTACCTATGAGATGAAAAAACTAAGGCGAGAAAAATACACAAGAATGGATAAATCAACATATTAATTAAGCCATGAATTATATATACATATACCAAGGATGAAAGAAATTTTTATCAATAATTATGGAGAAGGATTGGTGGTTGACTCCCACTAATAGAGAGTGGTGTCAAGTTAACTTCCTCAAAAATCTCAAGAGGTGGCAAGCTAACTCTCACTAATTGGGACACCTAAATAATCTTAACATCATGTGTAAATCTATGTGCATAATGCATGCAATGATATATACACTAACACGGTTCCCCATTATGCATATATTAGGTGGACACAAAGAAACAATGTCTCAACCACTAGACCTAATGAGGTACCCAAGTACAATGCAATCACTCATAAAATGGAGAAAGGGAGAAAACATAGTGGGAAAAATTCCCCCTAAAAGGGAGAAAAATGTGAAGAGGATTAGAAAGTGCCCCTCAAATATGATGTTACCTCTAAAGTAGACTACACTCCTAGAAGAGCTTGTAGATGAATGAACTTTCTCTTAGTAAAAGGTTTGGTGAAAATTTCAATAATTTTCCTTGAATACTATAAAAATACTAGGTTTATCATCTAATCATGAAAAAGATCTTGAATCTAATACATATGGATATGATCTATGTTTTTGTTCTATTGGTGTTCACATTCTTACATATCTATATGGGTCTTTGGTTATCACAACAAATGGCTATATGATGTTTGAATGGAATGCCAAGATTAGTGAGAATTACTATAATCCAAAGAGTCTTAGTAGTTGCATTATAAAATCCCCTATACTATGCCTCTATAGATGATAAAGCAATAAATTTTAATTTTTACTAGACTAACTAATAGGACTAGAACCTAGCAAGAAACTATAAACTGAAGTGGACTTGTAATTTTGAGTATCACCAACCCAATCTAAAATTGTGTATCTAACCAAGTGAACCTCTATGCCAAATTTGTAGTGAATATCAAATCTGAGAGTACCCTAAAGGTAGTGAAGGATTATCTCATATATGTTCTAATGTATCTCATGAAAATCTTGTATGAATCTCAAAACCATGCCTATTGCATATGAAATATTAGGCCTGATATGATTAAAATAGTTGAGACTACTAAATATTTATCAATATAAAGTAGCATTGACCAATGGTGTAGTACAATTAGCCTCAATATTGATTCCAAATACAAAGGGAATCAAATATTGCTTACAATCAATCATGTGAAACTAAACAAGTAGATCAAGAGTATACTTTGGTTGTGCAAGAATAATACTTGAGTTGAACTACAAAATTTCAATACCACTAAGGAAGTAATTCAACAAACCCAAGGTTATCATGTTAAATCTATCTTATAGAGCTGAATTCATAGTTTTAATAGTGGATGAAGAGCTCTTGGTGATCAAAATATCATCAACATAAAGTACTAGTATCAATAATGAATCATCTTGCCACAAGAGATATACATTGGGATCTAAGTGGTACTGATTGAAACTTGAAACCAATAGGAATGAGTCTATTATGACATAGCAATCTTGAGTGGCTTATTTGAGGCCATAGAGGATTCCCCAAGTTTAAGAACTAAAGATGAATCCTTAAAAACCTTGGTGGTTGTTCCATGTAGATCTCCTTCTCAAGGCCTCTATGAAGATATGTTCTCTTCACATCCATCAAATGCATATCCCAACCATGTGTTGTGACAATAGAAAATGAGTTAGATTGAAGTCATCTTGGCCATAGGTACAAAGGTATTTGTTTAGTTAATTCCATCCTATATAAAACCCTTGGCAACGAAACATACCTTGTACTTATCAACTAACCCACATTGTGAATGGTTTGAATTGTAAGAAGAATCATCACATAAAATGAGTCCACAATACAAGGAGAAACTAAAACTGTAGATTCAACAAGAATCTCTTGGAAATTAATGCCCCTCTCAATAAACAACTCATGTGTGGTTAGGTGGAGTAGATGATAACCTTTCACATACATCATTTTCATAACCTACAAAGATGAAAATTTTGGACTATGGTTCCATTTCCTTGTGGTTTTGATTCAATATGCATGCCATGGTTACATATTTTGAGATGGTCCTTAAGTGCTCAATTAATGGTTTTTGACCCCATCCAAGCTTCAAAGGGAGTGATTCCCTTTAAGGTTTTGTGAGAAACCTAATTTTGAATGTAATAAGCACAATTGATTGATTTTTCCTAGTATTATGGGGTAGGACCCTTAGAGTGTATCATACAATTTGTAATCTCTTTAAAAATCTATTCTTATTCTTTGAAACTCCATTCTATTGGGTAGTATAAGGAACTATTAGCTGTTCAAACCTATTGTTGACATACTCACCCCCATTATCTATTTGAAGAACCTTGATGAATTTCCCTAATTTTTTTAGCAAGATCCTTGAAGTCTTGAAAGTTGTTGAATACTTTATACTTGTGCCAAAGGAAGTAGACCCATGTGTATCTAGAGAAGTCATCTATGAAAGTGAGAACATACCTCACCTTATTAAAAGATGGATGGATGAAATATCCTTGATACATCACTTTGACAAATATCCAAAACTTATGTATCCCTCCATGATTTTCCTTTGTTGAATTTCTCTTTAGGGTGATTCCCAAGGGTACAAACCTCACAAAGATCCTTGAGAAGCAAAATACAAGAATCCTTCTAACCATATTATGTTGTCTAAGTTGTTCAAGATAGCAATAGTTAAGGTGAGCAAATTATTCATACCATTTTTTGTTAACTCCATCTTAATGAGTAAGCAATAAATTGTAGGAGAAACATCAAGTGAAAATTGTGAGGGTTATAACTTAGCTAGGTGATCCACCCTTCTTAAATCTAACAAATTGTTTCTATGCAACTCTCAAATCTCAATCGAGTCTAGAGGAAAATGAATTATAATACCCTTCCCTATGTAGGTAATATGATACAATGATAAGAGATAAGGTGAAAGAGAAGGTGCACTTAGAACATTTATGAATGTTCCACCTTAAACTTAAAAAAAACCCTCTCCTTTTAATTTTTGTTAGAGTATCATCACCCAAAGTGATAGAAGACATATTAAAAGGATTTAAGGAGGAAAAATCAGCCTATAAAGAACCCATGTGGTGTGAGGTACCTCATTCAATTATTCAAGACAAAGCTAATGATGACGTAGGGGAAACTAGAGCCTTGTCCTTAATTTCTCTTTACCTTTATCCTTGTCCTTAATTTATCTTTACCTTTTTCCTTTTCCTTAGTAGATTCTTGAGCTTATGAGGTTGTTTTATTTGATGAACAGGGGCCCCTATGTCATGCTTCTCAATAAGATGTGAAAGGTACTCAATCTATTTATTCATAAATTTATGCTTATCATGCCCAAGTTTCTTATAATAGGAATGTACTTAGTCATTTTTTCATAGGTTTCCTTTGATTTCAATAATTTTTAGTATTGGTTTTAGAGGATTCAAGTTTCCAAACTTTCTTAGTCTCTTTGTCCTTATAAGTGTTTTGTTTATCCCCATTTTTGGTTGAATCCTATTTTTTCTTATTCCTAGCAATGAGGTATTGTGGTTTTGAAGACTTCAATGTGCACAAATTTGTATTAACTTATCCTACTTCCTAGTCAATTCTACAATAAAATTATTTAGAGAAGGAATCTTTAATGTTGTTCCAATAGCCCTTTTGGTAGAGGAAAAGGTATATGCAAAAATATAATAGTCAAAACCTAATTTGGAGAGTATAGAAAGAAAAATTTGATCCTCCTTTTTCTATATTCCACATTCTTTTGAACAACTACATTCTAACTAACTTGAACTTATTAGCTCATTCCCCAACTCATGACCTTTCATTTCATCTATCTTCTCAATTTTTTTTTATAATGCAAGCTAAACTTCACTAGTTGTATTCAAGTATTTTACATGAAAGAGAAAAGTTCATGAGATTTATTAAGAAAAATAAATTCCAAAAGTTTGATCAACTTTGTTAAACCACTTTTCTTTAGCCCCCTTAGCAATAGGTTATTTCTTAATGTTCATTATTACCCTAATGAATCCTTTGTTATTTAGCACAAGTTATACTTTTAGCTTTCAATCATGATAATTAAAATTTATTAAACGTGTGGAAATCTAATTTGAATACATGCTTAAGGTGAATTTATTGCAAAAAGGAGATGTAGAAATGAATTACAAAAAGAAAGTAGAAAGTAGTCAACACACAACATAAAACACACAACACATAACACACAACATCCCCTTGATTCAATATTTGAGATCCACACAAATTTTGGCACTTTATATGTTTACTGCATAGACAAGTCTAATGGAATAAAATGGGTGCTTATAATTTTAGTGAAATAATGCTTCTAATACATTCGGTTAAAAAAAAAAAAAAGACACACAATTTGAGTTGCCAACTAAGGATTATAAAAATTTCATTATTTCCCTATGTTACCTTTTAAAATTGTAATTAATTAAAAAAAATATCTTTCAAAAATTAAAACAGAGAGGATGGAAAGGGGGTTGTACACTTAAGCCCTTACTAATAGGAATCACTAGGTTTTAGCCTTCATGTGTTCACACCATGTAACTAGGAGCTAAGTTTATTTGGTGGATTCTCCTCCTCTCTCTTCCTAATGATGTAACACCAATGTAAATGTTGACCTAAAAAATTTAAAAACCTCTAGGAATAGTTCACCAAGCTATTTTGTATATTTTAATCATTTACACTTGATGACTCCCTTCCATCAGATTTATATTAGATCAACCAAATCAGCCTTCACAATGAGATTTGCTAGCAGTAAGTGAAAAATTTCCTATAGAAATAAATTGACTTGCATATAGCACAAAGCATAAATTTCATAGAATAAAAAATATGACCTACACAAGATAAAATGTGGCCTATAGAAGACAAAAGTGTTGCCTTAAAAAATGTGTCCTCCTCTCATATCAGCCTACAAAAGACAAAATGTGGCAACTATGGTGATTTCAACAACATCTTTAGTGATTTGGACAACCCATTCACAATGATCAACCTACAATAGAGATCACCCCTCAACCCTCTTTCATGCCTTAATTTTTAACACAAGATACATCAATAGACCTTGAATGGTCTTAAAAATGATAAATCAACAACCTCTGAACATGTTGAAGGAGATCCACAATAGACCAATGCACGTAGAAACACAGACAAACAAATAGCAAATACAAATAATGTATATGATTACATTTTTAAAAAATAATCTTAGGATTAATAAACTTAACAATCAGAACCATGTATTGGCTTTGATATCATGTATAATTTTTCCAATATATCTAGACATAAAGTTAGTACTAGATTGATTCATGTAAGATGAGAAAATGCATGTTCCTAATTATGATGAGATGAAAACTAAAGAATGCATGAGAATGAATAAATCATCATATAAATTAGACATGAATGAGATGTATATAAAGAAAGAAGGGAAGAAGCTTTCATTAAGAGGGGAGGAGACTAGGTAGTCAGATCCCACTAACAAGGATTTTTAGTGAGTTAACTTCTTCAAAAATTGCAAGAGGTGTTGATCTTTAACTCTCACTAAATGGGACATCCTACTAGGATTAACACCATGTATAAATGTCCATATACATAATGCATGAAATAATATATACACTAATTTTTACATTAGAACATCTCATCCTAGTACCATTGCATGTTTGCTTGTTATCCTCGGTCATTTTTCTCAAACCTATTAAGTAATTTGGTTAGGGGTATGACCAATAAAAACACAATCCTTGCAATATGATAGATTTCTCAAAGGTGTTTGTGAACACTACTTATCCTTACAATAGGTAAATACCAAAAATTAAGGCTAGTGAATTATATTATACTATCTTTTTCTAGTTTAGATATGTATGCATCAGTTCAAATCAATGCTACAATAAAATCCATATTCATGGAGATGAGCTAGTACACATAATAGACAATTTACAAAATAAGAGATTTTTATCTAAGTTAGCCCCAAAAATACCTATATTTGGTAAATTGGTTCTTGAAATTTGGAGCATTACTTCTCCATCATCAAACCCTAAGCTAGGTATATCACAATAATTTATTTCATTTAATTTAGAAATTATTTTAATTATCAATATCTCACTCACTACTCTTATGTTCATTTTTCCAAGTGATAGAACTATATGTGTGAGCAAGTCTAAGGAGGTAGAAACCTTGGGAAAATTACATGATATTTTTAAATGATAGATTTAGCATGTCAAAGTGATGGATTTTTCAAGTAAAAAAATAGTTCACTAAAAGAGTCAAATTAGGTGGTAAGATAATTAGAAAATTAGATATTGACTAAAATTATGAAGGTCTATTTTTCTCCATTTTAGTCAAGGAGTCAATTCATGAGAAGAATTATATTTTGGAGAATCAATTGTTTGTATGAGAGGTTGTTGAATACCTATGATGATTTAAAGCATCCCATGGAAAAATATAGACTTATGTGAAAGCTTGAGAACTTTTCTTTTTTTCAAGTTTGGTGAGTTCACTACTTATGTAGGTTTTGGATTGGTAAAAATCCCCCAAAAAATCAGAAAATGGAATAAATTTTTTTCCAATTGATTTCTTTAAGAGTGGTGAAATATTTATCTACAAAGATGTGACCTTATTCATGTTCATACAAAATAAAGAAATTGAAGGGTTTTATCTACTTATTTCTACTTCTAATAATTGGTAAGCATCTACAAACTCCTAGGAAAGATATTAAGGTTATTTATATTAATCTTGGTGACTACACATGGGTTGTGGTAAATAGAAGCTCATCCATAAACAAAAATCATTTAAAGTTTAACTATGAGATTGGGTAATCTCTCCTGTACACTTTGGGATTAACTTAAAGTCAAGAGGGTTCTCTTATAAATTTTTTAAAACATTAGGATAGGTGACATTAACCCTACATTCCAAACATAATCATGTGTCTCCATATTATTTGGAAAGTGTTTTAGGGGATATGAGAGATAAATATTTAATATCTATTTCTTGTGACAAATTCTAATTTTATTCAATTGAGGTGGACACATGTCGATGGTGGTTACAAAGCATCTTGGAGGAATATTCCTGTAGATATGTAAAAATGACCTAATGCATATCGCACATCCTAAATGAAATTTTCTTATCATTGACATCATTATCACCTAATATCACAAAATTTCGCATCAAATCCATCAAAAACCCTAATTTACTCTATAAATTGAATAATAATACATATTTAATTAATTCACTTTTTCATCATTTTCAACTAATTAAAATAAATTTCATTTATTTAATATAGTCCTAATCTAACTTTAGTCCTACTGATTAATTAAATAACATCAATTATTTAGTTATTTTTCTAATTTACCCTATTCCCCGAAGTCAATTAAGTTATTACCACTTAACAGTTTACTTAATCACTTTCCCCTAAACTTGAATAATTAAATAAATTATTCAAAACATCATCTAGAAAGGTCAAATCAAACAAATACAACTTTGTTTGTAAAATTCAAACATGATTTACACGTTCAACTCCAAAAAGATTAATTAATTATCCTCACCCACTTTCATGATTGAGAAAATTACAATCTCTTGATTGCTTGATCTAATTGGCTGACTGATCCATCTATTTCCTAACAGATCAATCTATTCTTCAATTCCATAGATTATTCAATCTATCTCCTTAATGCCACTGAACACTCAAATGGTTTTTTCAATCAAACCGATTACATGATCAAATACACTGATTACTCCCATCTAAATCCTCTCAAAATCTTTCAATCGTTGATCTAGATATTCTACTATGCGATCTCGAGTGTTCACTTCAAAACAGAAAATATATATAATAATCATCTTCTTCCTCAAAAATGATTGGAGAATCAACATCATTTGCATGATGAAGTAATGCAAAAATCACAATTGACCTTTTGAAGCTTTACACATATCTTCAATCAATGACATTGCAAATTCTTGAAGCTTTTGCTACACACAATGGAGGCTTCACATTGATACAAAAAAATTGAACTTCTTCGCAAACACACTCTAACACGAGATGGGTAACGAAATTAGTTAATTGAATTCATTTTATGTTCTTTGATTGCTTTGCTTTTAGTTCATTGAATTCAATAATTTAACTATCATTCATTTCATGAGTAATGGGCATGAACCTTAGCTTTTGTTTGAATTAGATTAGTTTTAATTCATTCATTTGTCTTATTAAATCATCCAATTTTCCCCTTACACATTCTAGAAATGCCCGATGGGACCACGATCCTTAGCACTAACCATTTTATGAGAAAATTTTGAAGTTATAGGTTTTAGAAATACACTGGAAAAATTTTTACGTGCACAGGATATAGGAATTTTTCATAGTTGAATTCATGTTTCTACCACACTTGAATTTTTTCTAGCCACTTTTGATGTTATTGGTGCTTTTTCCCAAATGACAAGGGCGCACTTGAGCTTTTCAACTGCTTCTGCTTAAAAATAGAAGTTTCTTTTGATTTTTTCATCCATACTTTCTTAAAAACAAAAGTTCCTTTGGAGCTTTTTATGTTCTTTGATTGTTTTTCTTTAAGTTCATTGAATTCAATAATTTCAATATCGTTCATTTCATGAGTAATGGGCATGAATCTTAGCTTTCGTTTGGATTAGATTAGTTTAATTCACTTATTTTTCTTATTGAATCATCCAATTTCCCCCTTACACATTTTGGCACACTTGATGGGACCATGGTCCTTAGCACTAACTATTTTATGGCCAAATTTTTATGTTGCAAGTTCTAAAAACGCACTAGAAAAGTTTGTACACATAGGCTACAAGAATTTTTCACGGTCGATTTCACGTTTCTACCACACTTGACTTTTTTCTAGCCACCTTTGATGTTTTTGGTACTTTTGCAAAAATGACAAAGGTGCACTTGAGTTTTTCAGTCACTTCTACTTAAAAATAGAAGTTGCTTTTGAATTTTTAATCCACACGTTTTTGATTTCTAACACTAACGATCATTTGGTTGGGATGTTTGACAGGTGCTAATTTTGTTTATGCAAGATTTGTAGAAGTATGAAATGTTTTTTATATAAGAAAAAATAACACATTTATTATAGAGAAGGCGAATGGTCAAAGCTTTTAAATTTTCAAAGCTTTCATAGTTAGAAAACTTCAATTTGGTGCTATAAAAAGAACCCCACAAATCCAAATGCTTTTAGTTGGTGCTCTAAAATGAACTTTTCAAAGCTTTCTAGCTTAGAAAAATTTCAATTGGTGCTCTAAAACAAACTTTTCAAAGCTTTCTAGCTTAGTAAAATTTCAAATCGGTGCTTTAAAGAGAACTTTTGAAAGCTTACTAGCTTAGCAAATGCTCTCAATTGGTGCATAAAAAGAACCCCACAAATCGACACACTTTCATTTTGGTGCTCTAAAAAGGATTTTTTCAAAGATTTCTAGAAAAAACAATTCCTTTTGGTGCTCTAAAAAATGTTTTCTTTTGACCAAACGCTTTCAATATGTTGACAAAATGATCAGTTTATTTTTGTTGACTAAATAAGGCAAGGTTTTAGAAACCCTTCAAATTGGTGATTAAAATTGGACAAATGCTTTTTGATTTTGTATATTTCTATCCTTTTGTCTAAAATATAGAATACTTCAATTTGGTGCACATAAAAGGAATAAACTACTATCTTACATACAAACTTTTATTTTTATTTTTTTACTTTATTTTTTATTTCTATTTTTAATTTTTTTTTCTTTATTTTAAGTTTTCATGAGCCTTAAAATGAAAACTTATGTGTTTGGAAAATTGGGTGTCTATCCTCTCCCCCCGCGCCTTTTTGGCAATCTTGGGTGACAAAAAGCATCTTAAGTTTCACAGATTGTTTACATTTCAAAGCATACCTTTAGAGGGTCTACCTCCCAATTTGTTAGAGGTAATGACTGAAGTAGTACTTTTTTTCTGGTCCACTATATAAATAATTTTGGGTGTGACGAAAGTCATCAACCACCTGGTATAGATGTTGTATATCGACAAAAGTCTCCCTCAGTATCAATGAGATATGTAGAAATCCACAAGGTCTGGGAGAAATCTTAATTGAGTGAATCGTTGCATGTATAGACACTAGAAAAAATCTCAAAACATGACTAAAAGTCAATATTGTAGAAGGGTAGGTGCAAGAAGTTGGGTCCATAAAATGTTCAAAAAGTGGAAGTGTTTTTCCTATTTTTCATAACAATTCACAATTGGACATAAAATTTGAAGCATTTACACATTGAATCTTTACAAAGTTTAGTAATATGAAATTTAGTATTTTGAGTCTAGTTTTCAAATATGTAATTTATTCTAATACCCAGACGATACAAAATAATTTTTAATATGCATGTACACAAAAACCAATTTTTAAAAGTCACTTTTTTAGGACCATACCATGCAAGTGTACAGACACCATAATTTGACATAAATAAAAGAATTTTTATAATTTTTTTTGTGGAAATATGCATATTATAATAAAGATTGATGAGGATATTTTTTTATAATTTTTTTCATAATAATTTTTTATTGGCCCTAATTTCTAATTTTTAAAACCCTTGTGTATGGACACCATAACTTGACCTAAACTTATCATTTTTCAATTTTCTTTTCTTCATCATGTAAATAATTATTTATAGATTGCTACCATATAATTTTTTTAACAATAAAATTAACAAATTAAAAGTTATTAGAAAAATAATAAAAACCTAACATTTCAAGTTTATGGACCTATTTCCTTATAAATTGATTAAAAAATAGAAAAATTAATCAAATTATTAAAAAAATTACATATGTGAAAACTATACATTGTCATATATAATGGGTTTTAATTTCATATTTTTTTTCAAAAGATATCCTAATTAGTTATATTGCCAAAGTAAGTTTTTCTCTTGAAATTTCCATTACCTTGTAGTTGTAGGTCTAAGCTTTTAGTGTTGGGTTACCATGCCTTTTTTGAGCCTAAATCCAAATAAAAAACATGTCTTGTGAGTTTCAAACCTTTTGGAACAAGTACCCACTTCAAAATGGGTACCTATTTTAACAAATCAATGGGTATTTATTTTAAAGTTGAAAAATGACACTTCCCCTGAATGAGGACCCAACTTCTTGCACTTACTCAAAAGCCACCCTTTTTAGCCAAAAAAATTCTTTGAAGTGGTGCATCAAAAATTTGATTCTAAGAAATTACTTACCAAGTCCAACTTATGGTTGGGAATAAAAACCTCTCCATTCATTACATGTAAAATCATCGCTTCGGGGCATGAGGTAAGCCCACCTAGAAGGAAGTGTCTATCCCTAGGGTGTAAACTATTTTTACGAAGTTGTCAAAGCCTTTTGATTACTTTGAAACATCAAAAATTTGCTTGAATTAAAATGAACACATCAAAAAAATTATTTAACATGGTTCTCAAACATCAAACCCTTTGAATTTAGTGTGAATACTTTTAAAAGAGCCCTATGTTTGCACTCTCTAAAAGATATCTTAAACAAATATCTTTGAAGGTTTTCAAATGTTTAGACTCACATTTTAAGTCACATTAAGAACAAAGTAAACCTTGGAAACTATAGCTTTTAGCATTTTGACTTCCAAGAACTTTGAGCTTTTTTGGAAGGAAATGTGTTTAAAGTTATAGATATTTAGGGTCAAATAGTTTTGATTATTGTGTTGCATGATATCATTTTCCAAAATCTCAAAATAGATCAAATGAAGCTATCCAAAACTACAAAAAATCATCTAAATTGATGCTATTATAGAAAATGGGAAACAAAACTAAACAAAGGCCACTTTTGCTTCTATTTTTACCTCACTTGACCAAAAATTGGCTACACTTGCCGAAAACTTGCTGCTTTTGCTCTCCATCTTATGACAGTTACTGATGAAAATTTAGCGCTTTTGAGAAATTTGAATGCATGTGCTCTAAAATTCCCCCAGTTGCTCCTAATATTGTCATAGTTGACATATTTTCCTAGCCGCAGTTGACTTTATACTGGCCACTTTTAACCAAAAAGTTTTATTTTGCCCTCACTATTCATCAGACATAAAATTTGACATAGAGGCCACACTTGAATATTTTTACTACATTCACCTTTCTGATTTGGCTGCACTTGACCATAATCTAACCACAATTGACTTTTCTAGCCACTTTTTCTTGAAACCTAACACTTTTGCTTGAAACCTGCCACTTTTGCTCTACCACAGTTGACTTTATATTGGCCACTTTTAACCAAAAAGTTTGCTTTTGTACTCACTGTTCATCAGACAAAAAATTTGACACAAAGGCCACACTTAAAATTTTTTATTGCATTCACCATTTTGATTGGGCTGCACTTAACCATAATCTGGCCACAGTTGACTTTTTTAGCCATTTTGCTTGAAACCTACCACTTTTGCTTCAAATCTACTACTTTTGCTCTATTTTCTAGTGAAAATAAAAAAATGAATCCAAAACTAGTTATAAATCCTTTTGAGAAATGAAAAAAATAGACTCCCAAAACATGCCATAATTCACATCAGTCCATTACTCATTTGCAAAATTCAACACCTCATCAAACTACTTTTAGAAATCAAAATCAAAATAAATAACTTGAATCATTGCTTCACTCGCACTTCTAAGATATCAACATTTTCTTGAACCTCAATTCTAGTTCAAGTAAATTTGTCATAACATATCCTCTAGAAAAATAAATGAAATATTGATCCAAGTCTTTCAACATTTTGAGTTCCAAAAATAGCGTCATCCAAAAACATCACTCAAACCTTAGGGTCTTGAGAATCACAAAAAACCATATCAAAACACCAACATTTTCATCATTTCACCTTATGACCATTTGACATCCATTTGCTCCAATTCAACAACCAAACCTTACAACACCTATCATACAACCAAACTTTGAGCATATTGAGGGCGAATAAACACATATTATCAATAGTTTGAGGAGCTTCATATTCGATACAAAAGAAACACCAAACCAATGGAGAAACACAACAAATATCCTAGACAAACAAGAGAGAAAAGTTGATCTTGCACCCAAAAGTCCTATATTACCAACAACTGCATGGCAATAGGTATCATCATTTAAAAAATAGAAAATTCTAAAAATAAACACATTTTCATTTCCTTAAAATAGAAAATCCAAAAAAAAAGCATTTTTTATTCCATAGTTAGAAGTCACCAAATCTTCACAAAAATCTTGGACCTTGTTTAAGACAATTATGAGATCACAACATAGAAAAACACATGGAGGCCAAAAAAATTAGCACTAGCATACCCCCAACAAAAACCACAAACAAAGGAAGTGACCCATGGGGTTATAGACCCAGTGACCTTGTAACTCCTCAAAAGGAACCAACATTTAAAGCAACATCAAACCAATCACCTAGTGAGGAAGAGGTCATTCATAGAAAACAAGAAGAAATGGATAGATCAAATCAAAATCCCAAGGATATGGTCATAGTGGAGGTGGATAGTGAGTAAGAGATAAATGATGAAGAATTATCTCAACATTCTAATAATCCCAAGGCGCTCAAACTGATGGACAAACTCCTAAGAAAGGATTTGAATACTTATTTCTTCAAATTAGCACAAAGTGGTGCTAACTTTCATATGGAATTTAATGTGGAAGGTCTCAAAGATCCTCACCTCATTCACTTAGGAGATAACTCAGTTGTGAGAGATATACCCAAACCATTGGAGATTCCAAACATGCCACTCGTTTTATCACAAGGTAAAGATCAATCAACGAATAACCCTTTGTTTAAGAAACCATCCCAAATCGAACAAGCGGTAGTGGTGCAACAATATCAAGGGGGTCCATCTCAATACATTCGACAAGGTAATAACCCACCAATAGGACAATACATGCCCCAAAAACACTTCATATATTGACCCTTCCCAAAATGTACAAAATCAACAAGGGAAATTTCCACAATAATACCATCAACAAGGTTGGTCATATGGTTCCCTTCCCAATCAATGGTACCCACTGTATATACCTAAAAATGGTCTGGATAATCTAATTAATTAAATATGACTTCTTTGATTAATTAATCTTAATTAAATCATCTACTATTAAATAAATAGAAATATTTATTTACATAGTTCACATTTAATTCTTCTAAATTCTTCTATTATTCCATCTTAATTAAATAAACAAATTTAATACTTGGTTTTACTTGATTGTTCATTTCTTCTATATTTAATTTAATAAATAGACTTCTATAGTTTGTTTTATTAAATTTAATATCCTATTTCTTCCTAAATTTGAATAAATCCAAAATATTCAAATCCTATAGCTCATCATATCTCACCAATAAAATTAGACATTTCATATCTAATTAATTCAATTGGCATTCATGGGAAGCTTAGGAGAAAAACTTACAGGCAATCGTCTTCAATCTCCTTTTTTTGATCCTTCATTATATATTTTTGTTACCCCTCTCTTGACCAAGGCTTCTTTGATCTTGAGCCCATTTTCATTTGATTTTTGAAATGTAGGTGGGAATTGTAGTTCAATCCTATAGCTCATCTCATCAGTTAGGTTGTCAATGAATAGTTCCATCTTTTCCTCTTCAGGTATGGAATGAGGATACCTAGAAAACAACCTTTGCCATCGTTGTAGAAATGAGATGAATTTTTCACCTTTCTTTTGTTTTGTATTGTAAAGATCCTTTATTGTTATCTCATGTTGAATATTATAAGAGTATTGTGAGATAAAATTGTTGACTAATTCCTCAAAAGATTTAGTTTAGAGAACCATTCCATACATGGACCTCATAAACTTCTTGGAAAAAAACCTCATCAAATAAGTTTCCTCTTGTGCAAATTCTAAACTCATGGTTCTAAATTCCCTCACATGATCTATTGGGTTAGTTTTACCATTGTATTTGTCATATTTTGGGAATTTGAAATGTCTAGGAAATGGTATCATGTCCACACTTGGATAAAAAATTAGGGACAAATGTCCTGTAATGAGTACCTTCTTGTGGTCCCTTTTTGCATATATTGAAGTTGTTGCAAGTTTTTCATTTGATGTGTTAGGGTAGACACTTCATCTATGTTTTGTGGTTTAGTTTCAACTCTTATAGGTGCTTCTTTTAGTCGATTAATGTCTTTTAGTCGATTAATGTCAAAGTCCTTTGGAAGTTTTTCACCTAATTCAGTTAGCATTAAAAGGTATTTTTCTCCATCCTTTTTGAATTTTTTTTCCATGAATTGGTGGAAGTTAGGATCTTGTTGTGTAGTTTGGATATCCTCATCAATTATATCCTCAGGTTTGGATCGATGTAATCTATGAAATGGATTTTCTTCAGCCATGATATTTAGAGATTCAATTTCTTTTTCTAGGAGTTTCTGTCAATGTAATAAACTTTGATCCTTTTCTGAAGTAGTGCAAAAGATAATAACTAAGTCAAATAGATTGATAAATTATATTGATGAGACTAAGTTATATTTTTTCTCTTTTTTTTATACTGTTTCATTTTGTGATTGTAGGATCACTGATCCTAATAATGAAACTTAACTTAATAATCAAGATTTTTTTTGTATGATCAGGCACTTTAAAAGTGTAAGATCTTGGTTTAATTGGAAGAATTTGGCTTGTAAGGTCATATTTTAGCAAGTTTAAGACATTGGTTTGATTGAGAAAATGTTTTTGTTTTGATAAAAATCTGAATTTTGATGTGAACTGTTTCATAGGGGGTAAAATAACTCTCTGGTTTTCAATTCTGTGGATGTGCTAAAACAGACCTCAAATGCGCTAGAACAGAGTGTGAATGCATTGGTACACTAACTAAATGCACTGAAAAACTAGATATATCCACTATAAAATAGGGTGTATGCGCTGAAATATCTATCAGATGTGCTAACAGACTGGGTATATGCATTGTAACAAAGATTGGTTGCGCTAAAATATTGGGTAAATTCGTTGACAGACTATATGGATGCATTGTAAAATAGGACAAATGCGCTGAAATAGAGTTTGAATGTGTTGTTTAAATAAGGTAGATGTGCTAATAGATTGGGTACATGCACTGAAATAGAGGTTGGTTGCACTAATCTGGAAGTGGTTAATATTTTCACAGTTTTTTCCTTTTGTTCTACTTTTTATGAGTAAAAAGATTGATTCCAAGGTGAAAAAATTTTATTAGTAAAGATCTAGGGGATATTTTGATTGTGAACTTGGAAATTTGGTGCTCTAATTGGATGATTCCTACAGAAGTGGTTTTACACACATAGCAAAAAGTTTGTAAACATTGGTTTCACATCTATACATTAAACAAAGAGTGTGTATTCTAGAATTAGGTTTGATTCTTTCAATTTCCACGGGTTTAACACAAGATAATACAATTCAAGGACTTTTCTATCTCAAAGGTCACTTAGAATATCACATCCCATAGCTTGCAACTATGTCAGCTCACACAACCTTGTCACCCCCTAGAGGGTGCCCGTGTTTTTTCCTTTCCCGAGTCTTAACCAAAGTTGAATCCTCCACTTTTGGCTAGGGTCTCTGATAGTTATATGGTGAATTTCTTGGGGCTAGATTATTCCCTCCCCTTGCACTGTGATATAAAAAGTGTTCAGAAACTGACACAGTTGGATTCTACACTAAAGTTTGTAGAAAGGGTTTTTGTTTGACATGACATAGATAAACTCCCTCAAGAGATCTCCCAACCTTTAGAACAAAGGTTTTGAGGATTGTTATCTTGCACTTCTGTTGAATTGTGGGTTTCCCCAAATTCACTTTTGATTAGTGTGGGTTGGAAAACCTGGCTTTGGTTGTTCCCACTTAGGTCGTTCCCATAGGGTGAGTATTTTTTCCCACTACAGCAGGCCTTCTAAAGGTGTTAATAAAGTAGGATAGCAAGTCTAGAATTTTGATCACCCAGTTAAGGGGAGAGCATAAGCATATTGCTTTCGAAACATAGTGGATATGGGGTTCAAACTATTTCTTCAATTAAGCTAGATGCACTATCTTAACCAAAGGAAAGGCAATAATAAAATTAAATCTCTGCAAACACCATTAGTAATTTGTAATTTTTTTTCTTTGATTGGTGTAAGTGTTTCCAAAAATTGTCTTTGACAAGCATATTTTGTACCTACAACAAAGAAAACAATGATTAATTTTCAGATTTTTTTTTGAAATTCTGCAAAAAAGTCAACTGCGCTATAACAGTTATTATATGCACTAAAACAATATTTGAATGCACTAAAGTAATAGTTTAATGCACTATTGAAATTGATGAATGTGCTAAAAGAAAGAGTAAATGAGTTGAAAGAAAACCCCATAACTGTGGTGAAATAAAATACTGGATGTGTCGTAATAGTAGTTGTATGCGCTAAAATATTTGTCAAATGCGCCATAACAATAATTGGATGCGCTAAAATATCTATCGTATGCACTGAAAAACCGCTCAATCGTGCTACAACAAAACACGTCAGAAACGTGTGAGCACACTTTTAAAAAAAAGATGTTAAAAATGGGACTTTTAAGCCCCATTATGGGAACCAATTTATGTGTGAGTAAAATATGTGTAATGAATGAAAAAAACACCTAATAAGACATTATATTAATATATTTAAACAACAATTAAACTACTAAAATCCATAAATCTATTGAAAGCGTCTTATTGCTCTCTATCTCCAAAGATTTATTAAATCACCGTGGCTCTCAAATTGTGTAAGCATTGTGACTATTAAAATGACAATCTAGAGAATGAGATATTGTAAAATGAAGGAATCTAATTCTATGTAATGATTGCTAAATGATATGGTGATGATATTGTAGCCTAAAATGACATGAAAATGATAAAACAAACTATCGTAAACTAAGATGGATCTAAATGAAAAGCCATGATTATGATTGTTATATGATTGAATGATTACTATTTGATATTTTCTCAATTCTCAAATGCTTAATTGCTCTAATGCTATTTTTGTAGAGTAGGATTGCACAAAGTTGGGATCCATTTCCTGTAGAAAGAGGATTTATTTATAGATTCCTGACAACATATTTATGATGTGGCACCAAAGCAAAGGTCTGGATTTAATTTGAAAGATTCAATGATGAAAGATGAAGAAGCCTAAGAAGATTATGGAGATTTTTCCTCTCCACAAAAACATTTAGCTAGAGGATAGGAAGAATCAAAGGAAGAAGGTGAAGAAGTTTTCCTGTAATTTTTCTCTAAATTTGTCTGTGAAGGCTGAGTTGAATATTTGGATTTATTCAAATTAGCAAAAGAGGATATTTAATTTAATAAAAAAAACTATAGAAATTTGTTTATTAACTAAACATGGAAGAAATGTGGTAATTAAATAAAACAAAGTATGAAACTTGTTTATTTAATTAAAAAATAATGTTTTGATTAAGATAGAATAAATATATAATTATAGAAGAATTTGATAATAATAATTAAATAAAACAAAGTATGTGATTTGTTTTTTTAATTAAGATGAAATAATATGATAAAGATAGAAGAATTAAATGTGAACTATATAAATAAATATTTCTATTTATTTATAAGTAGATGAATTAAAGAAGACAATTAATCAAATAAATCGTATTTAATTAATTATATTACCCAAACCATTTTTAGGTGTATATACAAACAATCCAACATCTTCGCAAAAACACTCCAACACGAGATGGGTAGTGAAATTAGTTAATTGAATTTATTTTATGTTCTTTGATTTCTTTAATTTTAGTTCATTGAATTCAGTTATTTCAATATCATTCATTTCATGAGTAATGGGCATGAATCTTAGCTTTTGTTTGGATTATATTAGTTTTTAATTCATTCATTTATCTTATTGCATCATCTGATTTCCCCCTTACACAATTCTATTATGACATCCACTTTGGGATTGGGGTACAAGTGGACTTGCATTCCTATACATGTTGACATATCTTATTTGCATGTCATCTAAAGTTGGGTGCCCAAGTGTGCATGTATTTTCTTGTCCTATTTTATAGAAAATAGAGCCATCAAGGAGTTAAGGATCACTTAGGTTTGGCCATCTTTGATTGGCTATGGTATAGGAATTGATGTGAAGGTAATGTGAACATTAAATTGTTTTTACTATGTTTATGAGGTTTCCACTAAGGGAGGCATGGGTTTTTCTAGGTGGTTTCTACCTCTTGTTTTAGGATACCAAAGTTGTTTTCCCTCTCACAAGTCTCTATATATTGGAGCTTTGAGATAGTAGTTTTATGATTTGTTTTGTAGCTCGTTGAAGTAATGAAGTGCTACTAGAATTTAGAGAGATATTGTGTTGATGTATACTTCTATAAAGGATTAATACAATCATTGGATCTCTTTAGGTGTGGATTTTTTTCCTACAAGGGTTTCTCTACATATATCTTGTGTCACTTGTGTTTCTCAACTTGTGGTATTATTTAATTATATTATTGTGAATTTTCTAATCATATAATCATCATATTGGATTAATATTGAATTATTTTTTAGATTTGTAATCATATTGTTAAGTTTATTATTACATCATTTCTACCTTGATTTCCAACACATAACTATTAGAGTTAATGGCTTTGTTAAGAGAGGGATAGAGAGGGACACCTTTATCTTAAGTATTGAAGGTTCTTTGGATATAGTGGGATACTTTACATTGTGGGTTTTCCATATTTATGGAGAATATTGTATACCATGGGTTATACCTCACATTCAAACATTGATAAATTTAATGGGTTTGGGTATGAGATGTGGAAGTTGAAGATGAAATACACACTAGAAGAAAGAAATAAGTGGCTAGAAATTTCCAATGAAACAAAGCCATTTGGAATGTCTGATGAAGATTAGTTCAAGCTTTAAAATGATGAGAAAGGAACCATTTAGTTGTGTTTTGCAACTTGTTTGAGGAAGCTACCACATACAAGTTGTGGAAGAGGATATGCGATATTTATCATAGTAAAAGTTTAAATAGTAAAATGTATCTTAGAAGATGTATCTATTCTTTGAAAATGAAGGATGGTAATTGTCATGACCCTCTTTATTTGAATATCTAGTTAACTCCAATTTATTGATATCTATCACTTGAGTAATATTGTCTTGATAATCAGGAGGGTTAAAATCCTTTTGAACTAAATAATTTTTTAATTATAAAGTGGAAATTTCAAAACCATAAATAAATAAATAAAAGGGGAGAGCAAAAATAGGAAGATCAAAAGGAGGAAACATAATGATCCATTTAAGTTGTTTCTTTTGGGTCAATTACAAAGATATTGCAGTGCTACCATATTTACCTTTTATTTTATGCATACACAACCATTTGAGAAGGGGGATGGCACCTGCCTTAACCCTATTCGAATTGTAGGAAGAGGTAGATGCCTTGGCATTCTACATGCAAGGAAGGGAAATTCTAGAGAAAGGAAGGGAGGAAGGGTTCAACTTTGATAGGAGAGGGGAAAAGGAGGAGATTAAGGGTGGATCTTGCAAGGGAGATGACATTGTAGTAGATAACAAGTATTTATATAAATTGTGATTCAGGTAAAAATATGGATCCATTTACAAAACAATCATCGAGGCTAAATGAGGGGCTCAAGAGAAGTGAAACACCCAGGAAGAAAAAACAAAAGAAACAACACTAACTAACCAACAAAAACAATAGACATAGAAAAAATAGTAGGGGAACAAAATAGTAACTAATCTCCCAAAATCCTAAGACCATTAATTTCCTACCACTCCTTAGCCAAGACATGGAGATTCTCATTAAATGACATGGGTACCTTCTTAATATCATGGGTCTCCATGGTAGTTTCTTGAGCCATACTACCCACCACCTTACCTTTTTTCTATGTGTGGCTATCTACACCAAGATCACCCTCAACCACCCTTTTACCATGAATTTTCCTAATTTCTTTTTGAAAAACCTAGATGGTGAGAGTGGTATTATTCACATTCTTCTTATTGTAATCAACAATATCTTAGATAAATGGCATAAATTTGTCCTAGTTGCTATGAATAGTAGCAATCTCCTCCTAGAATTTCATTTTCTCATCCTCCATGCCCATAAGAGCCATGAGCTCATCCCCCTCCTTGTCCCAATTGGCCCAATGATCAAATAATTTAGCAAGGGAGGAAAGTATATCCCAATGCCAACTATCCTCAACCTCACCCAACCATAGAGCCTATTGTTCAAGCACCTTGTTTCCATCAAAATTTAATTTTTTTTTTTTCAAATGGGGTCGCAAGAAGCACAATTATCATTACCCACATTGGGGTCAATGGAAGTCCCATCTAGATTAATGCATAGTTTATGGGAATTTTGGGGGCAAGAAGGGTTAATGACAGGGGGTGTTTGGGACATCAATCACCTCACATGAACAGGGGAATGTGTGGGAGAATTTCTAGGGGTAGGATTCCAAGACTTGTCATTCGAGTTATTTGAATGATGGTAGAGGTGCAATATTAAACCCCGGTGACTGGCGAGGCTTTTATCTTTACCCTAGACATTCTTAATGGACTATTCAAACCATTAAAAATATAGAAAGAGAAATTCATTTTTCAATTATAGTAGAAATGGTTAAGCATGGGAAAGAGATGTGTATAAAAGCAATGGAAAAAACCCTCTAATGTGACATACCTCATTAGTACCTCAATAATTTTTCTCCACACCGGGGAAGGTAAAACCTTTTTTTTTTTAATTTCTGTTAAAATTTCCCCACATTTCAAAAATCTCTCCATATCTTTATGGGCAAGGGCCCTTCCCATCTTAATCTAATCAAAACAATATAGATCCATTTCTTTAGTATTTAACTTAATTTATTGAATCAACTCTATTCGAATGGATGCTAAATGGAGTCCTTATTATCTACCTCTAGCATTAGTTTAGTAAATGGGTTTAATTTTTCTCATCGATCTTCAATTTGAGAATTTTTCTTCTATGATCTAACTTTTGTGTTAATGAAAAATAGCCAGGAGTTTAAGCCATTGCTTGTTAAATCTATCTACTTGTAGTTTGCATGTCAAGCATGCAAATTTATTTGTGTTGTGTCATTTTAAATAGTAGATGTACATAAGTCCTCATATGAGTTATTTGTTAGTCTAAAAATCCAACCTTTAGAAAATAAATTCCTTGGTTTGATTTCTTGATTTTCCCTGCCTCTAATTTCACAATTTATTTAGAGTGGATTACTTCCTACAAGATTTTGTTTGCTATCAGTGAGGAGTTTCTTGCATCAGATTTACTTACTCCTTACTATGTGCTTTCCATGGTCTAGAAAACAACTATATAAATGTAGAGAACAACTCTATACCCTTTACCCAAAAAATCAAAGTCCATTTTTTTGCATATTCTACAACCACTCGGTTCTAAGAGATTTCACATTGTTTAAGTTATTTTACAATTTGCATTCCTTTGGAAGCCTTCATAACTCTTAGATCTTGGGAATTGCTTGCCTCAGTTAAAGTAACTATTATCATATGAAGTTATTGCCACATGTCATTCTTTCATTTAATGTGCTTTCACAATGCTTAGCATTAGTATTGCATATTAGTGCATTTACAAAAATAGATCAAATATTGTTGTTTATGTATAATTATTTTAGAACTTAATTGAGAATATGCTTTGTTTGAATTTTAATTCAAGTAGTCAAAACTATGGTTACTTGAATGTGAAGAATAATTTGGAAGATATGTCATTGAGATTAGTGCACGAAGTCATTTTTAATTCAGAGTTAGAACCTGTTAACAATGTAACTAGAATGAACAAAGGAAAATGGATAGTAGCATTGATGGTTGTATATTTCTGTGGACCATATAAATGAAATTATTATCCTTCTTACTAACTAATTTTTTGTGCATATTTCATAATTAGACGATAGGAAATTTGTGTGAACTTTGGTTGAACTTTTCATCAGCTTTCCCAGTTTTTAAGCCTTTTAGCGATTGTGAAAAAAGGTGATGGATGTTTTTAACTTTGGTCAGAATTTTCATCAGCCTTCCTAGTTTTTAAGCCTTCTAGTGGTCATAGAAAAGGTGGTGGAGGTGCTTGGTGTGCATTGGGAATAGGTTGGCAGATTTTCAGTCGTGTGGATAGAGAAGGCTAGCGAAACTAAACGTTGGTTTGCATCAACATTAATTGTTGTATGGTTTTTGTATACTGGTGATGGTTGTAATAACACCTGCCATTTAAAAAATTAGGAAACATAGTGAATGTCTGCACAATTTTTGATAAGGCATTGTTGGGTCTCATTTTGTTGCTATACCTACTATCAAAGTCATAAGCGAGGAGGGTAAGCTTCTGTGAAGGTGGTTTGAGGTTATTTTATGTTTTTTGCATGGGGCAATGGTTGTAAAAGCAAAGAAAAAGTGTCACTTGTGATAATTTTTTGCCCATTTTTTGTAGGCATTTGAAAAACAAGGTAGCGTAGACAAAGCTAGCAGGAAGATGTGTGTTTAAAGCAAGCGGGAAGAGGTGCATAACAAAAAAACCCTTTGCGATATTGTTTCATTTGTGGTTTATGGTTTGTGGAAGGCTATATTGTTTGATTTCTGATAAGGTACTGTTGGTTGTTTCAAATTTTGATAAGGTGTTGTTGAGAAAAGACTATATTGTTTGTAAAAAAAAATATTGTTTCATTTTTGGTTCGCATTTTGTGGCTATGGTTTTCCATGGGTTTGTTATTGTGAATTTTTGTGTTTTGTGGGTTTCTCTATCTGAGTCACTATTGAAACCAATATTGTTTGATTTATGGCTTTTGTTTTGTGGTTATGGTTGCAACAAAATAAAATAGTTAATGTTATACAGTTTATGTTGATTTCCATTCGGGATTGTTGATTATTGTTCTCTACCTTAGGCTATATTGTTTCATTTTCGATAAGGTGTTGTTGAAAAGGCTACATTGTTTCAATTTTTTATAAGGTTCTATTGAGAAAAGAGTATATTTTTGCATGGGTTTGTTACTATGAATTTTTGTGGGTTTCTATATCTAGGTCACTATTGAGACCAATATTGTTTAACTGGTGGCTTCCATTTGTGGCTATGGTTGCAATGAAAAAAAAATGTTAATGTTATATAGTTTTTGTCAATTGTTGTTTTCTACCTTGGGATATATTGTCTAAATTTTGATAAGGTGTTGTTGAAAAGGCTATATTGTTTCAATTTTTGATAAGGCACTATTGAGAAAAGACTATATTGTTTTTTAAAAGCAATATTGTTTCATTTATGGTTCACGTTTTGTGGGTATGGTTTTGCATGGGTTTTGTGTATTGTTGATTTTTGTTCTTTGGATTATGCTATATTGTTTCTTTTTTGATAAGGTTCTATTGAAAAGGCTATATTGTTCCATTTTCAA
The DNA here is from genome assembly GCA_007258455.2 of Sequoia sempervirens. Taxonomy (NCBI): domain Eukaryota; kingdom Viridiplantae; phylum Streptophyta; class Pinopsida; order Cupressales; family Cupressaceae; genus Sequoia; species Sequoia sempervirens. The sequence goes on from VDFB02000017.1 coordinate 388,634,582, forward strand.
TAAGGTACCGTTGAGAAAAGACTATATTTTTGCATGGGTTTGTTACTGTGCATTTTTGTGTTTTGTGGGTTCCTCCATTTGGGTCATTGTTGAACTGAATATTGTTTGATTTATGCCTTGTGTTTTGTCCCTATAGTTGCAACACAATAAAATAGTTAACCTTATACAGTTTATGTTGATTTCCATAAGGCATTGCTAATTATTGTTGTCTAGCTTTAAAATAGTTAACGCTATACAGTTTATGTTGATTTCTATAAGGAATTGTTTATTGTTATTTTCTAGCTTAGGCTATATTGTTTCATGTATGATAAGGTGCTATTGTAAAGGCTATATTGTTTCAAGTTTCGATAAGGTACTGTTGAGAAAAGACTATATTTTTTGCATGGGTTTGTAACTGTGATTTTTTGTGTTTTGTGGGTTTTTCCATCTGGTTTGGTGTTCAAACCAATTCCATGTTTGTGGCTATGGTTGCAACGGAATAAAATAGTTAACATTATACAATTTATGTTGATTTACATAATTCATTGTTGATTGTTGTTTTCTAGCTTTAAAATAGTTAATGTTATGGGTATGTGTAGGATCATCATGGAAAAAAAAGCCCTTAAGTGGCAAAAAATTCAAAAAAATTAAAGTTAGGCAACTTGATGTAAAAATTTGAATAAGTTATCTATATTATTTCAAAAATATGTATGAATAGAATCTGTAGAAAATTGAATGTAGTTTCTAAACTACTAGGTTTTTTTTTTTTTTTAAAATCTATTTGGTGAAAATTTGAAATTTCAATGCAGTAGTACTTAAGTTTTAGGGAAAAATAAGTAGCTTCCTATTTGACCACCCTAACCACAATAAAATGATAATATTTTTTATAATATTTTAGATATAAGTAGAGGACTCATGTCCTGATGTGATGCATATTTTTCTATAATTTTTTTCCAACTAAATAATTAATTATGATTTTTTTATTACAAATTTTAAAAAATATAAAAACTCGTATATCTGACCACCTTAACTTGGTCGAATCTTCATGAAATTTAATTTTTCTTTTTTTTTAATCCTATAGTATGCGAAGCATAGAATGTGACACATGTTTTGGATTCAAAAAATGTGATACCATTTGAAAGCTATAGATGTTTTTCAATTAGCCTATCAATCAGGACTTTAGTCGTAATTCGAATAAAAAATGAGTAATAATTACTTATTAAATTCAAAGTAAGGCATAATTTATATTAGTGGAAAATCGAGAATTTCCTTCAAAAACCCTTTTTATTTCATCAATTTTGGGTACAAAAATAGTTATCAGCCACATACCCATCATATTGCCACTTTTTGGCCCATCATGATCCCGCACATACCCTTATACAGTTTATGTTGATTTCCATAAGACATTGTTGATTGTTGTTCTCTAGCTTAGCCTATATTGTCTCATTTTTGATAAGATGTTGTTGAAAAGGCTTTATTATCTCACTTTCAATAGGGTGTTGTTGAGAAAAGACTATATTGTCACTATAAATTTTTGTGTTTTGTGGGTTTCTCCATCTAGGCCATTGTTGAGACAAATATTGTTTGATTTATGCCTTTCATTTTGTGGGTATGGTTGCAACTCAATAAAATAGTTAATGTTATACAATTTATGTTGATTTACATAGGGTATTGTTGATTGTTGTTCTCTAGATTAGGCTATATTGTTTCATTTTTCATAAGGTTCTGTTGAAAAGGATAGATTGTTGTGGTTTCAATAAGATGCTATTGAGAAAATACTATATTTTTGCATGGGTTTGTTACTGTGCATTTTTGTGTTTTGTCAGTTTTACTATCTAGGTCACTATTGAAACCAATATCATTTGATTTATGGTTTATGTTTTCCCGTTATGGTTGTGACATAAAAAAATAGTTAATGTTATATAGTTTATGTTGATTCTTGTTCTCTAGCTTAGGATATATTATTTCACTCTCGATAAGGTGTTGTTGAAAACGTATATTGTTTTAACTTCTGATAAGGTGGTTGTTGTTGTAAGGAAAGTTTAGGTGCAGAAAAAACTCCCGTAATGCCAAAACCTTAGGGAAGAATGCAGATATGACTTTAAAGTTTGCAATTACAGTTCAATAAGATACACTTGAAAAGAATAACAAAAAATAGAAAGAACACATACACAATTGGATACTAGATTTACATGGGAAAACCCTTATGAGAGAAAAACCCACCACACCAAGAAAATCCTCTTTGTATTACAGTTAAAAAAATTACATACAAAGTACAAAATTCACTTTCTGATGTTAATTTATAGTAGCAACATTCACTGATCAATCTTGTATAGAAAATTAATCTCACAATGCTCTCAGACACATACAATGAACCCACTCAGATCAATCAGTGTTCAGTATCGAAGAAAAATATTCATTACCCAAGCCGATCATTGTCATCCATTACAAAGTATATCTCATTTTGTTCATGGTCTGTTGATCTTCTACACAAGAACAGTCGCAACTGTTCAACTTCCAACGATTCACATTCTACTTCTCTCATTGGCTTAGAGCAGACCACGTCAGATAGTCATTTGGTCAAAACATTCAAATTTAATTGCATGTCAGTGAGACACTAGACCGTGTCTCCCCAATGCAAAAATACCTGATCACATAGCTATCGACAAGACCAAAGGTATCAGCAACACTCTAAGAAGTTAGACCGATAACATATCAAGTCTCCCCAATATCACAACAAAACCAACTATCCATCGGCAAGAGTCACCACCATCAGCAAGAGTCAGACCAATAACATATCAAGTTTCCCCAATATCACAACAAAACCAAATGTCCATCGACAAGAGTCACCACCATCAGCAAGAGTTAGTCCTTTTATTACCAACTTACTCGTACACCGCATTTGACCATTGCACCGAACTATTAATCATTCCTTGTGGTCTCCACCATGAAACACGTTCACTACTTGTGCAATTCCAGAGAATCAAGCTGGGAATCTACAATATTCTCAACAAGTCTCCTAGAATTCCAAGTGGTCCCCACATCCGTTGGCTTGTCATTTAATCAGAGAATACACAAACTTTGTAACTCTCACTGCTAGTTAGAAAGTTCCAGCAATCACCGATACCACAACAACGAAGGAAGTTGGTCAGTTGGGAAGTAACAGAACTTCCAAACTCTGCGACAAGGTTACAAACTTAGAAAATCCAGCAATCGACCGACAATGAAGATTCGAATAAAGGTACAAGCCAGTAAGTTGAGGCACAATTTCCAACAATTGTGCCCTCAACACACATGCCTCGTTCAGAATAGTGGACCCTCTTTTCTTTTGTCTTGCCGGGACGTTTTCTCGCCACATCATTTTGTGTGCCCCATTTTGGTGTCCTAAATGGTTAACGTGCCTCCAATGTCTCATCTTAAGTTGACCATGTTTTGTCGCCTCCAATTTTGTTAAGTCCTAGATCCTTGCGAACTCTGCTTGGTAGTTTGCTTCTGCTAGCAGCCTTGGGGCCTAGCGGGCCTGCCTCACCGGGTTTCCCTTGCTAGTTTTCCTTTGAGTGTTCACCGTTAGGAACGGTGGAAGGCTTCTACCTTCCCAAGCCCTAGGACCTAGCTTCTTCTTTGCCACCCCGATTAACTTGTGTTGAAACCCAACTGCTTTTACCCTTGCCGGGCCCGCCAGGCCAAACTTTTGTCCCCAAAACTCCATGGCATCCTCACCATTTTCGATGGCCAAACTGAGGCATCTTTCTGCATCTCGAGGCCTGGTCCTCCCGCCACTATCTGAGATTTAAACCCACCAACCCTCCTAATGTTCGTACAGGCATTAAATGGGTGTATTAAATGCTAATTAGGGTATAAATATTTGGCTCGACCTATCATTATCATGTGTCAGGTTAGCCAGAGGATGTCAGAGAGATCTTGAGGAGCCCAGTGCCTTCATCGCCCACTGCCTTCACGCCCGTTGCCTTCATTTGCTGATTATCAGTGGATTCGACAACTTATTTCACTGGACTTCCGAGGTAGGTTTGTCATCCACCCTCCTGTTATTTTTTTCATATTTTGCGCTTAAAATAATGAACAAAATGGGCTAAAAATGCTTTGATTGGGTAAAACACGATAACACCTAAAAACCCATGTACCCAAATTCTGGAAAAACCTCCATAACATCTTCTATGGAAAATCCAGAACTAGACCTTGCTGCTGTTGTTTGTCGCACAGGGAATTCACATCCTCTAGGCCCATGCCAACTCATTGTCATTTGAACTTTGTACAAACAACAATTTGACTCAATGGCAGGACCACCTCTCAGGCTAGTCATCCTGGGCCTCAGTCAGCTGATCAATGTCGAACTTAACAAACTTGACAAACTTGAAATTCGGCCTCTGCCTAAGCTTCCCAGGGCCACTCCCATGGAACTTCATCCCCAGGATGTCACGTTGCTTCCGCCGTTCCAAACGGCGGGGAGAACTCATCCACCCAACCTTTGGGGCCCGCCTCGTCTCTTGCTGTCTAGGGTTAAATGCACAAATTAACTGTTCGATCATGCCCTGGGTCCCGGTCTACAGATTTATGTCCGTGGATTTTGGTGGCATCTTTGATGTTTCAAAGGACCACCTATTGGCATCCTTCCACCTGCCAGGTCCAATCCACTGGGCCGCTACCACCGGATCTCCATTCTATGACCATTGTCTTCAAACGGAAAATCACCGATAGCTTCCTGCTCCTTTAGGCCTGAATGCTTCAAAGTTTAAGGGTCACACTAACTGTCTTTTAGCCTCCTAAGTCCTACACCCTATAATTATGACCTCAAGATTCCATTTCTTCCTGGTCGTTCCAAACGAAAAATTTCTGACAGCTTTCCGACCTTGTATCTCTGGGAGCTCAAAAAGTGATTCAAATGACCTTCAATTTGAAAACCAATCTCGACCCATGTGCTCAAATTCAACCTTCTCTTACATTGACCCTTTAAACCACTAGAATATGAAATTGGGAAAAATCACATGGATTGCCCTACCCTGTTCGCCCTTCAAAACAACATTTTTTCCAAGGAAGTCCGGCCCTCCCAGCCCAATTTGTCCAAAATCCCTCCAGTAAATGACTTACGACATCTGGAAGTAAGAGTTTGATTTCATGAATGATATATTATCTAATTGAATTTCGTCCATGAGATTTCAACTAATGTTCATGCTTTCATGATCAATTGTGCTCATTATGCCCTTGCTTCCAGGATATATGGAATCGAGTGCAGGACCCTCGGGGGGAACTGTAGAAAAGGACAAAGGAAAAAGGGCAGGCAAGGCTCCTTGTGGAAAGGTAGATAAAGACCAAATGAAGTACTAGTTCCAGGGAGAGCCTTTGCATTCGAAGATTATTACAGACTGGAAAGAAATCACAGATACCAATATCGGCCATGTCGATATTGAAGAATTTAAGCAAAGGGTCAGAATCCACCCTAAGACCGACAATTCCAAGCTAATCAGACAAAGTGGAATTGCTAAAGCTACAGGCTTCCCTCTATCCCTCATAGCCCTTGAATTGGTCATGGCCTATCGACAGGCCTACCAGCCATAGACATGAACTATTGTAGACAAAGACAGAAACATTCTTGGAGACATCTCAGGTGAGGTGATTACAAAGACCTTTCACATCCCCACCTTTGAAGAAATGGAGGTGCCCACCATAGCGGAGTGTAAAGAAACATGGGACGAGGACCCGATGGGCTGCAAGAAACTAATAAACCAATACTAGCTTAAAGAGAAAAGGGGTAGCGCTGCAAATGTTCCTCAAGAGCTCTTCCACAATGACTTCTATGAGGACTACCATGACTTGGTCACCATGTTGAACAGAGTGATGGGCCTCCCCACTACTACCTTTTTTCAAGAGTGGATGGTGTATTTCATAGAGCAGATCCTCTGTGGGGATGAGGATGTCACCACAAAAGCCTCATTCTACTGGGGAGGCATAATAAGCGACTATTTCCATGAGCAGTTTATGAATGTAAAAAAGACCTCCAAGTTCTACATGACCCCCTATCTAGTGTACTCACTGGAAGAGTGAAGGCAATACAGTGGATTGTTTGTGGCACCTGATGAGGAACCGGGTCGTGCGTTGAAGGTTTATGACAGATATCTCCAACTCCAGTTTAGGAACTTCAAGAAAGAGTATTGCAGGGTGAATGATGCCTTCATTGGCCACATAATCAAACTACTTGGAAGGGATTTTGAAAGAAGGGTCTCTCATAGTGCTCAGGCATTTTTGAAGCAATACGCCTTCTTATTCATACAATACCCCAAGTTCATATATATTTGTGCCCAAGGTTTCATGGAGAGGCCAAATAAGTTGCTCTGGTACCCCAATGACCGGATCATACTGTTAGAGCTCTCCTGAAAATTGCAACACGTGCATACAATCCTCAGCAACAGACACTTGGCAGGGATCCCTTATCCCTTAGCTTTCGGCCAAGGGATGTACAAATTAGAAACCTCCTAGTGCATTGGGAATTCTAAGAAGGAATTGGCAGAGTATCATTTTCACTTACACACTTCTCACCCGCGGATGGACCCGTATGGGCATGTAAGGAAAACACTAGGACCAGGATACACCCATTTGCATCATGTCAAGGACTTTTGGGTAGATTTCCAAGATGACAAAGAGGTACACACAAGGAATTACATGCAAATGACTACGTACTTCATGAAAATAATACAATTGTTTCCTGTACCTAATCAAGTTGAAGAGGATGAAAGAATCATCATGGATCCCAGGTATAACATAGTTGCTAACTTGCCACTACCAACAATAGATTGGGATGAGTAGGAGGTCGATGACCTTAACATTATAACCCAACCTATCATGGATCATACCAAAGAATGGGTTAATAGGCATGTAACCCGTTTGAAGCAATAAGGGTTTGTCCTAACATATGAAGGACTCAAGAGTGAGCCTAGTGCTACGAAGGATGTTACTACCACAACTTCAACAGGAGGGACATCTAAATCTCCTCTGCTCACAAGATCAAAGAAGAGGAAAGGGATTGAAGCGAAACAATCCCCAGATCCAAAATTTTATTCAAGAAAAGATTCAAGCGGTTCACCCTTTAAGAATTCCAAATGGATAGGAAGTGTTGTGGGGTAGCTAGCAATTCAAGAGGATCCCCTTCAAGAGGGTGAGGAAGAGAAAATAGATCAGCCAAAACCTCCTCCAACTCTCCCTATTTTTTCTGCCCTTCCATCTGTTTCCCAGGCCATGGTTGCCACATCCCCACCTATGGTGGACATCTCAGTCCATCTCGCATCCTCTCCACCAGCCAGGCCCGTAATAATGGTTGAATCCTCCTCTTCTGTAACTTCTTCGCTTTCCTCTACCTCCATGTCGCCCACTACATCGTGCTTCCATTGGCAGCAGTGGAAATTCCCATGCCCGCACTCACATTACCAAAGGCTTTCTCAAGGCATATGTAGAATTTCCCCTATGATATTTCTCAAATATTTTTGGATCCCACCATCCAAGCTGCCTTAGCACAGGTCCTCGCCAGTGCTACGCCCTCGCAACCTCTGACGGGACCACCAGCAATGGAGGCCATGATGCTTATCTCAGGAGAATGGGAAAAGTGGGAGTTGGAGACTTCAAAGGAAATGGAAGAAGAAGTCGATGAGTACCATGAACACCCAGAGTATGAACACTGAAAAATTGATAGGGTGGTCTATGGAGAAGAAGAAACAGGGTCTTTCGAAAGTGGAGATGAAGAGGAGGGTACATGTGGTAGAACTATTGTACAAACCTTTGATGATGATTTCGAGGAGGAAATGGCCCGAAAATTGAGGGACAATAAAGAAGAGGCAAAAAGGTCACCTCCAGGAGAAGAAAGGCAAGAAGATGACAAGGCAGCAAAATATGTAGAACTCCCTACAAGGGAACAACATAAGCATGTATCACCTCCTTATAGAGAACAAGAAAATGTGGAAGAAGACAAGCCTGAGGGTGAGGTTCTAGTTGACAAAAATCTCAAAATTGAGCAGCCTGAGGAGCACGGGCATAAGGGTGAACAAGATGAAGAAAAGAAAGGGAAGAAGGCTAAGAAAGAAGAAAGTCCTCGAGAGAAATTTCCTATTAAGCTTCCCATCAAGCGCCTTTTGTTCATCCAAGACTTCGATGAGGAAGAAGGAGATAACACTAAAATGGAAGAAAGGGCTCCCACTGGTAAACAAATAGAGATCCAAACAAAGGAAGGCGAGGATGATTGTGAATCGCCCAAGGGAAAAGCCACTATGCCTGAATGGCTAGAGAAGAAACTTGGAAAGAAAACTCCTACCCCAAAGGATCGAAGAGCAAGACTAGAGGCTATCTTAGCCTAAGCATAGATCACAACCAAAAAAGAGAAGAAGCCCAAAATCAGATCTAAGGTAACGATGGACGCTTTTGGGTCCTGAACTGTGCAAGTAGCCATGCCGATTGTGGGCAAGGAAGGAGTAAGCTATAATATCTCCACCATTGATTTAGGAACTACTACTAGAGAGAATAAGGTAGAGCACATCGAGGAGTCTGTGGCTACGGTGGTGCATCTAATAAAATAGGATAAAGTGTCAAAGGATGAGCTTAAAGCACAGGTAGTTGATTTGACAACTTACATCCAACAATGGTCTTTAGCTAAAGAAATTCCTACCACATCCACAGCTCCCCCACATCTGTTGTCCAAGGAACAAATTGATAAGCTGGAGAAGAGAAAGAACTTGGACAAGACTATAGAAAGTTGGTTCTGACAAGTTCTATATGTCAGAAATATGGGTATTAGCTGGCTGTTCAGATAGCCAACAAGTTCCTAGACTTACATCAATCCCTTGAGAGCACAAGAAGGCTTTGCTTTGACTTCCGAACAAGGTATGAGTCCACCTATCCAAAGATTGAGGCTATCCTCAAGTTTCCAAGTGTGACATGCGAAAAGGAACTCATGTTCAAAAGGGACGATCACTGGCTGATGGATGTTTGGGGGTGGGACTTTGAGAACCGAAAAGAAAGATTGGAGTAGGTGATTGACAAAGTAGATCTAGATATTGAGTGGGTCAAAGAGGTCAGAGCAGATTGCATCCGATATTTGAAGCTAATGACAGGCTATGAGATGCCCATCATACAAATGGACCCAGATAAAGTAAGACCTCATTTCCAGAAAAAGATGGAGGATAGGATGTTAGATGAGATAACCACGAATTTCATGAGTTTTGCTGCCTAAGCCTTCACCCACTCAGAGCTATTCTGGGACCACACTGCCAAGTATGATGAAGACTGGAAAAGGCTTGAGGACAACTCCAAGGAGTGGAGTTATCAAGTATTGCAGTCCAAGGTCATAGAGGTCAACAAACTCCAACTAGTAATTTTGAAGTTCATGGAGTATGCAGCTTTGAAGAAATAGGAAGGTAATCCTATTATTAGTGAAGAGCTTCTAAAGGAATAGCTACAACAAAAGGGCAATCAACAACAAGACAAAAGGCTATAGTGCTATCACTAGATGACAAAATAGGGATGAGGACAAAGTTGTATTTTAAATTGTAATATATTAGGGGGTGGGTAGAACCCTAGTTTATAGTGAATCTAGGCCACTCAAAGGATTAAATATTGGCCATTCGTTCTACTTTTTGGGCAGTATAAATGGGGGGTCTCCTCTCATTTTCAAAAGAGAGTTGAGTTGTTGTAAAGACATGCTGCAGAAATTTATAATGAAAATACATTGACTTGGTGCATTTTCAGAGTTCTTCACATGTTTCATGATTCAATCTCCCATTGTTAGATGTTTTATTTAGATTTACATTGCTATTCTAGTTAACTTTAAATTTATTAGATAGATTTTGGTAATGTTGTTCCATGATTGTAGAAATTTCTGCCGTGTTGATGCCTTCTAGTCCATACTTTTTGATATTTGTTGCTAGTAAATGGTCTTGTAAAGTTAGTCTTGGGCTGAAACTTGAAGCTACTTTTAAAATTTTATCTTTATTCATGCATGTATGTGGTGAATGAATGATAAAATATCTACAGACCTTTGAAGATGGCACAAATTTCATGATATTGTAGGTTTCTTGGTTAAGTGGAACCTTGTTTGAAGGAAGTTGTCCATAGCAGAACCTCCATGATCACTGTTCACAATCAGTTGTATATCTAGGAACCTTCCCTCTTCCCTGCTCTCTTTTCCTTATTTTTTAGAAACAACCTATGCTAAGGTTCATTGCACATTGTAAAGCCAAAACTTAGGGAAAAAATTGAAGTTTTAGATTGTTGTTCGAACCTATAGCAAAGTGCACCTTAACTCCCATCTCAAAAAATTTAGATTTTAAGATCCACCTCACATCCAGCTACGTAATTTTGCCCTATGATTACCAACAAAATCACATCAAACATCGACTGAGGAATTCCATGCAAGTCAAGACCTGACACCCAAGAGACCTTGAGGTGATTTTTAGCAACCCATTGTTGGAAGTCTCCTTTCAAGAGAGTTAATGCACCTATGCATTGCCTGGGTTGAGAAAGTGTGCAAAAACACACATCAACAGTGGTGTTGAGTAAACACTATATTTTTGCATGGGTTTGTTCCTATGCGTTTTCCCATCTGTTTTGATGTTGAAACCAATTTTGTTTTGTGGCTATGGTTGCAATGCAATAAAATAGTTAACGTTATACATTTTATGTTGATTTCCATAAGGAATTATTGAATTTTTGTTGTCTAACTTAGGCTATATTGTCTTATATTCAATAAGGTGTTGTTGAAAAGGCTATGTTGTCTCAAATTTTGATAAGGTGTTATTAAGAAGAGACTATATTATTTCTTAAAACCAAAATTGTATCATTTATGGTACGTATTTTGTGGCTTTGGTTTTGCATGGGTTTTCCCATCTGGGTCATTGTTGAAACCAATATTGTTTGATATTGTTTCATTTTTTATAGGGTTGTGTTGAAAAGTGTATATTGTTTCAAGTTCTGATAAGGTGTTGTTGAGAAAAGAATATATTTTGGTATGGGTTTGCAAGCTAGAATTATATAGTTTATGTTGATTCCCATAAGACATTGTTCATTGTTGTTCTCTAGCTTAGGCTAAATTGTTTCATTTTCAATAAGGTGCTATTGAAAAAAGACTATTTTGTGGGTTTTCCCATCTGGGTTCCTATTGAGACCTATATTGTTCCACTTATGGTTTGTGTGGTGCTAATGGTAGCAAGGGTATTAAATAGTTTGTGTTATTTTCACTAATGGATTGTTTACAAATATTTGGCTATATTGTTTCATTTTCGACAAGGGCTATGCGTAGGATCATCATGAAAAAAATAGTCCCTTAAGTGGCGATAAAATTTAGAAAAATTGGAGTTAGACAACTTGACGCAAAAATTTGAATAAGTTATCTATATTATTTCAAAAATATGTAAGAATAGAATCTATAGCAAATTGAATGTAGTTTCTAAACTACTAGATTTATTTAAAAATATATATATTTGGTGAAAATTTGAAATTTCAATGTAGTAGCACTTAAATTTCAGGGAAAAAATAAGAAGTAGGTGTTTGTTTGACCACCCTAACCACAATAACATGATAATATTTTTTTATAAGATTTTAGATATAAGTAGAGGACTCATGTCCCGATGTGATGGATATTTTTTGTAATTTTTTAAATAAATAATTAATTATGAATTTTTATTACAACTTTTAAAAAATATAAAACTCGTATGTCTGACCTCCTTAACTTGGTCAAAACTTCATGAATTTTTATTTTTTTAATCCTATAGTATGAAGAATAAAATGTGACACATGTTTTAGATTCAAAAATGTGATACCATTTGAAAGATATAGATATTTTTCAATCAGCCTATTAATCAGGACTTTAGTCATAATTCAAATAGAAAATGAATAATAATTATTTATTAAATTCAAAGTAAAGCATAATTAATATTGGTGGAAAGCTAAGAATCTCCTTTAAAAACCCTTTTTGTTTCATCAATTTTGGTTAAAAAAAATCGTTAGCCACATACCCTACACATACCCATCATATCACCACTTTTTGGCCCATCATGATCCTACACATACTCCAAGGCAATAAAATAGTTGTGTTATCATTTCATTTTTGATGGGGTGTTGTTGAAAAAAGACTGCTATGTGGGTTTTCTCATCTGTGTCACTGTTGAGTCCAATATTGTTTCATTTGTGGCCTCTGTTATGTGGTGATGGTTGCAATGTAACCAATTAGTTAATTAGCTGATAGGCTATATGTGTGAACTTTGGTTGGAATTTTTTCCAACCTTCCCAGTTTTTAAGCCTTCCTATGGTCAGAGAAAAGGTGGATGTTTTTTAAATTAAAAAAAAGAAGCACTTGGTGCACGTTGGCAAGAGGGTGGCAGATTGTCTGCTACATGGATAGAGAAGGCCAGTGAGATTAAACACTCATTGTCATTAACATTAATTGTTGTATTGTTTCCATGTGCTAGCGATGGTTGTAATAACATCTATTTTTTGTTCATTTGTGGCTTCCGTTTTGTGGTGATGGTCGCAACGTAACCAAATAGTTAATGCTATACAATTTATGTTGTTTCCCATAAGGCATTGTTAAGTGTTCTTCTCTAGCTTTGGCTATATTGTTTCATTTTTTTAAGGAAGTCTTGGGAAAAGAATTTGTCTTCTTCCTTGAATAGATTCAAAAAGGTTTTGAACACATTGTATGTGGCAACCAGTGTTTCTTATTATGCTTAATATAAATCCTATTATTGTAACGATTCCCTTTTTAGGATGAAACAAATAACAATTGTATTCCCAAATAACAACTATCTTCTCAAAACAATAAATATGAATGTTTTGTTTTCCCTTCTAAATAATGTTTTATTTAATATATAATTATTATTAAGATGGATTCCACTCATGGTTCATATGATATTTAATTAGCATAACAAGGTGTTGAGAGTCAAAGATTTAGTCATGGAATTTCAGAATAAATACCTTAAGGTTCAATCAAGATGATATTTTTGGTTTTACTTATAATAGTATGTTCACAATTCAATTATTGCATAATATAATGACTCAAAGGTACATACCTATTTCTCTTATTGGTTGATATGTTGCATTCTGGTTTTCCAGATCTTGCATTTAATGCTTGTTGAAGTAATAAAAGAGTGTTCTATTTTCCATAGGGAATTATTGACTGTTCTTCTGTGGCCTTGAATAAATTATTTGATTTATGGTTTTTGTGTAGTGGCGATGGTTGCAAAGTAATAAAATAGTTCATGTTCTTCTTGATAAGGCATTCTTAGCTATTTTTGTGTGTCTTTAAGGATAGTTCTTATTTCTCTAGGCCTTAATAAGGATTTATTAGAATGGTAGGTTGTATATTAAGTGTAAGATGAAACATTGGTCTCACTATTGATTATAGTGGAAAACAAAAATACATTTTCCACCAATGTAATCAATGGTGATATTAATGTTTTTTATTATAGTTAACATAGAGGCTGTTGTGCATATAAATGTTGCCTACATCTAATTTTACACAAATACATATCTGCACATAGGGAAAATAAAATTAAATGCAACAAAAGAAAGCATGCTCTCCACTCTACCATATTGGGCCATGGACCATCATAGGTTGTTATGTAGATATATCCATAGGTGGTCTTCAAACATTTGAATATTGTCTGCATCTAATGTCAGAACCACATAGATCTACATATAGGAAATATAAAACCAAACACAACAAAATGAGGCTTGCTCCCAACCCTACCATATTGGATGATGGAGCCTCATGGGCTCTCACCAAACCCTCGAGCAAGAAAATACATCATCCACCACTCTGATCAATGGTGAAGTGATTCTTCCTTATTTCACTTACTATACAGTCTATCATTCTAATAACTCCTTTTTTTAGGATAAAATAAATAATAACTAAAAAGGTGTATTTAACGCATGCAATACATATATATGTAGTTGCAAAACAAAATATACACTGATATATATCTGAAGTTAGATGCACATATATACACATTGTTGATTGTACTCTACAAAAGACTATATTATTTGTTGAAATAGATATTGTTTGATTTATGGTTCACCTTTTGTGGTGATGGTTTTGGATGGGTTTGTTACTGTGAATTTTTGTGCTCTACAAGTTTTTCCATTTGATGTAGTGTTTCATTTTTCTTTTCCTATGTGTACATATGCATTTAAATGTAAAATTAGATGTAAAAAACATTCATATGTACTCGTCTTTATATTAAGCATAATAAGAAACATTTTTCCACATACAATGTGTTGAAAATCTTTTAGAAGTTATTTAAGGAAGAAATTCTACAAAGATGGTGGCATCAATGTTTGATATAACACTCAAAATATGGCGTATTATTCCAATAATGTTTTAGTATGTATCAATGTTGTTTGCAACTGCTATTCGACATACATCCAAATATACACATGGCATTGTTCATCAATGTTTTCCTTGCAACCATCAACACCACACTTAAGCCAACAATGTCCTATGGAAATCAACATAAATTGTATATCATTACATTCCCACACATAATTTTTGTGTGTACATATATTTGTGCAATATATTCCTACAAATGCATCCAAGGCATGCAATTCCTACATATGTTCTTGTAAAAAAAAATCTATGCCGATATTTGCAAAACAAAATCATTTCTTTTGGAATCATTGTGCCATGCAAAAAACACAAAATAAGCTCCAACCACCTTCATAGAACTTTCACAACAAATAACTGCACTTGCACATTCATAGAAGCTTTCCTCCTCACTCACACCTCTGATAGAAGGTAAACCCACAAAACCACACCCAACAATGCCTTGTTGAAAATTGTGCAGACATTCACTATGTTTTCTAAGGTTTTAAATGGCAGGGGTTACATACAACCATTGCCACTACATGGAAACCATACAACAATAAAAAACTCATAGTGACAAACCCATTGAAAACCTTCACCACAAAACATGAACCATAAATGAAACTATATTGGTTTCAACAGTGACCCAAATGAAAAAACCCACAAAAACACGACAATTCACAGTAACAATCCAACACAAAAAATAAACAATATTTCCTTCCAACCATCGTGGCTACACGAAGACCATAAATGAAACAATATACCCCAAACTAGAGAACAACAATCAACAATTCCCTATGGAAAATAACATGAACTATTTTCAAAATACTCTAGAAAGGGATTTTCCAATATGCACCTCCACCCACATCTCTTCTCGCTTGCTTCAAATGCACCTCTTCCCACTTTCCAAAAAAAATAAAAAAATCTTGGTAATGGTACTATTGATCAGAGTGATGGAAAATGTATGTCCCTATGCACAGATATGCATGTATGTCATAGCAGATGCAAACAACATTGATTCCATAAGGCATTGTTGATTGTTGTTCTCTAGGTTAGGGTATACAATTTCATTTTCGATAAGAGACTGTTGAAAAGGATATACTATTTCATTTATGATAAGTTGATGTAGCAAGAAGCAAACACATTTAAATTTTCACTAAATATAAAGAAGAAATCACATGGAAATGTTGACAATTCTAAAAACTAGAACCATTATTCCCTAGCACATAGGCTACTCCCAAATGACTAGCAAACAAAAAGATGGACATATAAATAGCTCAAATATCAATAAGTTAAATGCATCACCTCAAATATACATGTAGAGAATGCATAAATAGAAATACACACTCACGCCTTAAATAAGACAATATTAGTTTCAACAGCAACCTAGGAAATTCTATTTTTCAACATCTTATCTGAAAGGAAACAATATAGCCAAATCTATAGACCAACAGTCAATAATTCCTTATGAACAAAAACATAAATTCTATAACATTTACTAGTGTTTGTTGTATGGTTTTTTTCTACTCTAGCAATGGTTGCAAAGTAATAGAACAGTTCATGCTCTTCTCAATACGACATTGTTGGTTGTTTTTGTGTGGCCTACGATGATAGTCTACAATATTTTTCATAGGGCATTGGGGATTGTTGAGTTGTGGCTTTAGCAATACATGTGGAAAATTCATATAGGCACATACATAGCCACACATACATATAAGCATTCAAAATAGTTAAGGGTATGTGCAGGATCATCATGGAAAAAATAGGCCCTTAAGTGGCAAAAAAATTAGAAAAATCATAGTTAGGAAACTTGACATAAAAATTTGAATAAGTTATCTATATTATTTCAAAAATATGTAAGAACAGAATTTGTAGAAA
The DNA here is from genome assembly GCA_007258455.2 of Sequoia sempervirens. Lineage (NCBI taxonomy): Eukaryota > Viridiplantae > Streptophyta > Pinopsida > Cupressales > Cupressaceae > Sequoia > Sequoia sempervirens. The sequence goes on from VDFB02000017.1 coordinate 388,650,792, forward strand.
ATTGAATGTAGTTTCTAAACTACTAGGTTTATTTTTTAAAAAAACTATTTGGTGAAAATTTGAAATTTCAATGGAGTAGTACTTAAATTTTAGGGAAAAAATAAAAGTAGGTGTCTATCGACCACTCTAACCACAATAAAATGATAATATTTTTTATAATATTTTAGATATAAGTATAGGACTCATGTCTCGATGTGATGCATATTTTTTGTAATTTTTTTCCAATTAAATAATTAATTATAATTTTTTATTACAACTTTTAAAAATAAAAAACTTGTATGTCTAACCACCTTAACTTGGTCAAAACTTCATGAAATTCATTTTTTTTAACCCTATAGCATGTGAAGCATATAATGTGACATGTTTTGGATTCAAAAAATTTCCTACCGTTCGAAAGCTATAGATGTTTTTTAAATCAGCCTATCAATCAGGACTTTAGTTGTAATTCAAATAGAAAATAAATAATAATTATTTATTAAATTCAAAGTAAAGAATAATTTATATTTGTGGAAAGCTTAAAATCTCCTTTAAAAAACTTTTTCGTTTCATCAATTTTGGGTTAAAAAAAAGTTGTTAACCACATACCCTACAAAAACCCATCATATCGCCACTTTTTGGCCCATCATGATCCTGCACATACACTTAATAGCAATTGTGGAGATATAAGAGTATATGGCAACTCAGACAGACAAGAAGCAAATAACTATATTGACATTAAAAACTAGACATATCTATATATACATAGATGCATGACCTAGAAGATACATGTAGAGAATGTATGTACACGCATACACACTCACACATACAAATGTATTACAGACACATTTGTCTACACACAACTGTATCAGGATGTTGTATGCATTGAGAAAATTGAATTGCATGCATATACATTTCTGTATATGTATATGTAGATGTATACATGCATACAACCATTTCCACAAGTATATATAAGAATAATTGGAAATGCAAAGGGTTTTTTCAAATTTCACCTCTTCCTGCATGCTTTTTCTTTGCTCCCTGCTTTCTTGAGTGTCTGCAAAAAATGGGAAATAAATTATCATAGCTGGCACTTTTGTATTGCTTTTGCAACTATCAACCCATGCAAAAAAACACAAAAAAAACTACTCCCAGCTTGATAGTAGCTTGACAACAGATGATCGAATTTTCACCTTCACAGAAGCTTGCTCTCCTTACTCATAGCTGTGATAGCAGGTAAAGTTATAGAATGGCAACCAACAATGCCTTATCGAAAATTGTATAGACATTTGATCGCACTGATGGACAATGTATTTCCCCTATGTGCAGGAATATATGTATGTCATAGTGGATGCACAGAACATTGCTACATAGCGATCCCTATCTTTATTCTATTGGGACATCCTTGGAATCATAAATTGTATTTTAAGTGTTCTATAATAATGTTTTTTGCATCTAATATCACATATGTATATTTTTGCACATAGGGGAAATAAAATGAGTGACAATGATAGTCAAGAATTCCTTTTGGATAACACCATAAACTCTATAATATTTACTATTTTATTGTGTATCGAAAATGAAACAATATATCCAAAGCTAGAGAACAACAGTTAATAGTGCCTTATGGAAAACAACATAGACTATTTTATTGTGTTCTAACCATGACCACAGAACATAAGCCATATATGAAACAATATTAAATTTTCCTATGTGTAGATATTTATGTATGTCAAAGTAGATGTAAACAATGCACATACATGCTCTTCCTGATGTTTATTATTTTGGGAAAATACTTGCTATTTTTTTGAGCCTCAACAGGGCATTCTTGCAATGATTTACTATATATTAAGTGTTATATGGAACATCAAAGCCTTTTTTTAATTATTTCTTTTTCTTTGTATTATTGATGTCTCTAGAAAAAAATGAAAGATTAGAAAAATGAAATAAAAATATTTAAATAATAAATTGTATATTAAGTGTTATATGAATCATTGAACCCTTTTTTTTATTAATCCTTTTTTTTCATATTGTTAATGTGTGTACAAAAAAATTGAGAGATCATGTTGTGTTTTGAAGTCATAGAGCTTGTAGTCAGCCGTTGGCGTTAGAACTTTGAGCTTTTAAAAGAGAAGCCCCAACAATGTTGGTGGAATTTGGCTCTCCCCAGGTTGATGAACAATCCTTAGGCACCAGTCCTATAAGTCTATTCCTTGTTTCATTTTTGTTGATGACAATTATATTGAAACTTTCCATGTGCATCCAATGAACTATGAATATGCTTCATTTGAATTAACAGTTGTTTTAATATATATTCGATAACTAATTTATATTCAAACTCTTTATGTTTGATTTCCCTTTTGATTTTCTAGCCATTTGGGAGTGACCTATGTGAGAAAAAAAAGGGTTGCAATTTTCAAATGTGTCAACATTGTTGTATGCTTCCTTGTTTATCAGATACCAATAATTGAATCATTTTGTTCTACCTCTTTCCCTTGCTTTTGTTTCTTGAATTGTCTCATAGCCATGAACATCTCATTGATTTTGCTTGGCTGAGTAAAACTGCCTTGTAGGATACAAGTGTGCATCCAGCCTTGACAACACATGCGATACAATCTATTGATGTTGGAGATGTTGTCCCATCTCTAGTTCTCGAGCTAATGTCTTTCCAAAAAATAGGAGGTGATCAAACACTGATCGATCACTACAAAGTTGTCCTCTCTGATGGAACCCACATCTAAATAGGGAATTTTCCTGCAAAATACAATGACCTTTTGTTTATAGGGGCATTGAAAATAGGTTACATCTTATGCTTGACAAAATATTTGTGTAGGAAGTTGCGAGAATCAAGGTTGGCTATTGTTTTGTACTACTTGCACTTTTTGTTTTATGATTTCTTGTTTGTTGGGACCACCTTTTTTAATATTTGATTTGTGTTTGGTTCGAAGGAAATTGTTATATTGTCCTTAGATGTCAAAATGTCAGATTTCCAACTAATTGGAAAACCTAGATATTTTTTTAGAGATCAAGAAGAAAAAATAGTTGGCTATGAGTCGTTCTCCCCATCCAAACAAGCCTCAACATTTGGGATTCATACATCCCCAAGAAAACATAATGCTCTTACAAATATCGGCCTTGTTAAAGGGTTGAATATTTACCAAACCAAATGGACAATAAAAAGTCGAGTAACAACTAAAATGGATATGCACCATTACAGTAAACAGGGATGTGAGGGTCAAGTATTCGGCTTTGACATTATTGACAGTGAGGGAACAAAAATATGAATCACTTGCTTCAATGGCCTAGCAAAATTTCATTATAATAGGGTTGAGGTGGGTCATACTTATTATGTGTCAAAAGGCTCTATGAGACAAGCAAATAGGAAATTTAATAAGTTGAACAGCCACATGGAAATCATTTTGTATCAAAACTCGATATTGAAATACTATGATGATGAGGCCTTTGTGCCAAAAAAAGTATTTAAATTCATGCCAATAAATGAAATTGTAAATTGTAACAATAACAACTTGATTGATATTATTCGGGCTGTGGTGCATGTAGGAAAGGTATCGACTATTCAAAGAAAGGATCAGTCTAAAATGATTTGAAAAATTGTTAAACTTAATGATTTTTCTTCATCTTGCATTGAAATTAATTTTTGGGGTTCAAATTGGGAAGAAAAGGGTGATGAGTTGGAAAGGTTGTGCACCTCTGGTTTGGTTGTCATCCTTGCTATTAAAAATGTGCATGTTGGATATTTCAATGGAACTATTGTGAACACAACCATAGGGAGTCTCCTATACATAAATCCTGATATTCTAGAAGCACAACCCTTGATCCAACGAGGACATATTGAGCTACCTACCATTAAGCCCTCCCAGATAGTGCCTCGAAAGGTTTCTTTGAGAAATGGGAGAGTGACTATTGGATATATTTGGATCACTGTCTTGGCTTTCCAGAAACTTTACAGATTACTCTCGAGGCAACAATGAAGTATATTAAAACTGATGCATTTTGCTACACTGCATGTCCCTTGCAAGCTAATGGTAGACAATGCAAAAAAAAGTGCAAAGAGTCTACGAAAAATATGTGGTTCTTCCCTAAATGCTAGACAACAATAGTTGATTATGACTTTTGGTATTTGTTGAAGCTAAAGATGGAAGACCACATGGGCGAGATTTGGGCTACTGCTTTTGATGAAGCTACAACAAGCTTATTGTAGATATCAGCAAAAGAGATTTACATGTTGCAATATGAGTCTTGTGCTGCAATGACTATTGAGTCTGTTATCAATGCTGTCACCTACACCTCATTTGTTTTCACTGTGCTTATTAAAACTCAGACCTATAATTCAGAAAGAAGGCTTAAAACAACAATAGTCAAAGTTGCAAGAATTAACTTTGAAGCTAAGTGCAAGTTGTTGTTGTCATATTTTCCTGCAATTTCCCTTGCCATGCAAGACACTCCAGAGATAATTGTTGCACTACCCTGAATGCCAAACAACCATGCCTAGTTGTGACTTTCGATATTTTTTATAGTTTCTTTTCAATGGACATTTGTTTCCTTTTATTTCTTTGGACTGTTTGTCACATCAGAAGACCTCTCCTTTATGTTTTTGTTGCTTTGTTGCCCATTTAACTGGTTATATATTAAGATAATGGACTATAACTTATAATGTTTAACAAAAAAAGATACACTTCTTTACTTTTGTATTGTTTATGTCACTTATAGTTTTGTTTCACTTTATGTGTATGACATTCCTAATTTTATTTTATGTTGTTTGGTTATATAATTATGTGGCCCTATTTAACACATGTATCAGTATTTACAACTGTTCTTATATATACTTGTGGACATGGTTGTATGCATGTATACATTTATGCATGCATATACATAAATATATATGCATGTAGTTCAATTTTCTGAGTGCATAGAACATTTTGATATAGATGTGTGTAGATATATATCTGTGACTTGTTTTTAATATCAATATAGTTATTTTCTTCTTATCTATTTCAATTTACACATACTCTTATCTCTCCACAATTCTTGTTAGCTATAATGTTGGCTCCATTGAATCCATGGCTATTAAATGCCATCCTTCCTTTGCATTCATAAAGGCACGTCACATATGGCTATCTTCCATTTTCTTAGAGTTGCATAAAACTTTATTTTTGTTATAATATTTTCTATGTAATGCTCAATGATGACTATTCTCTATGGCCTATGTAACATTTTTGTGATTTTGCTTGAGTCCATCTTGTTAAAATCTGTCGTTGCACAAGATAAAAATGCAGAATGTAATTAGAATTGTGTCATTTTATTTTTTTCATTCTAATGCTATTTTGAATGTTCTCAGTGCATACAATATCTTGATAGAGTTTTGTGTAGATATATTCACGTTTGTAATGCATTTGTATGTGTGAGTGTGTATGTTTGTATATGCATGTAATGCTTCTTAAATGTTCTCCCTACTACTTTTCCATGTCTCATCATAATGTCATGTTGCATATGGATATCATATGTTTCTTGGCTATAATGTTTGTTGCATATGTTGTGTAGCTCAATCTATAGCCCAACACTGAACAATGTCTTATTGAAAATAACATAAGCTACTCAATTACTTTGGTAATTTTTAAATGCAAGGTATTAGTGCAACCATTGCAAATATATGGAACCTATACATGAAATAATGTTTCTGTGACCAGCTATTTCAAGTGATGTTTATTTCCTCTGCTTAGGCCACATACACATATATGTACATTTAAACTTATCTATATTTCTTTTCACATGTATTGACAAGTTTTGGTGTGCATATGTATGTATGTTGTTTGCAAAAACACTTGTCACAGTGGTGGCTCACAATCTCGATAGTAGGTAAAGCTACAAAACAACAGTCAACAATACCTTATGGAAAATAACATAAACTATTCAATTGCTTTGGTAACTTTAGAACTCTAAATATTATTGTGGCCATTGACACTATTATATGGAAAGCATATATGAAACAATGTTGTTATTAGAATTTTTTATTGCTTTGCAACCATCTCCTCTATATGGAAACCATAAATGAAATAATATTTATTGCTTTGCAAAGATTGCCTCTATATGGAAACTTTTAGCCGATATGCTATATGTGTGAACTTTGGTCAAAATTTCCATTAGCCTTCCCAGTTTTTAAGTTGCTAAGTAGCAATCAAGAATGCATATATATTTGCATCTACCTCTACATACATATATATCGGTGTACATTTTATTTTCCAACTGCATCTTTACCTATTGCATGAGTTCGATGCATATATAGGAATCTATTGCTTGGAAATATATAGCCACAAAAAGTATGTGCTTCTTCTACTCTGTTTCATTTCCCTTTTCATGTGTGCAGATATGTATGTATGTCAAATTAGATGTAGACAACATATAATCCTCCCTAAGTTTATTGTTTTTGGAAGATAGTTATTTTTTTCCTCCTTAGAAAGGAATTCTTATAGTATTTAGGGTTTATATTAAGCCTAATAAGAAATATTGATATCATCATTCATCACAGTGGTGGGTAGTGTATGTTCTTGCTCAAGGGTTTGGTGAGAGCCTATGAGGCTCCATGACCCAATATGGTAGGGTGGAGAGCAGGCCTTCTTTTTTTTGTTCCATTTTACTTTCCCTATGTGCAAATATGTATATTTGTGAAGTTATCCATAGACAACATTCATCCCTATGTGTAGCTATGTAAATATGTGAAATTAGATGCAAACAAGTGATATTGCCATGCCAACCTATGCCAACTGATGTTTATTTCCTTTAATCCCATTGTGAATTCTATATTGACAAGTCCACCTATGGCTATATATCTCTGTTGTCTACTTCTAAACTTTAGATGCATATATACCTATATATATTTTTCTTTGTAAATGTATATGTGGACTGTTTAATTGCTTCCCAACTATCGGCACTACATGGAAACCATAAATGGAATTTTCAACCCTTCTGGCATTGGGCTCCTAGTCGAGAAAAGGGTGGCAGATTTTTTTGATTTTTTAATTAGAAGCATTTGGCACGCTGATAGGGAATGCTATCCTTTCCCTTTTTAAATCCTACAGTCGTCCAACCATTGGGTGGGAAAAATGTGTCGGCCTCCTTGGCGCATGGGTAGAGAAATCCACCAAAGTTAAATGTTGGTTGGCATCAACATTAATTGTTGTATGGTTTCTATGAAGTGGTGATTGTTGTAATAATACATGACATTTAAATCCTTGGAGAACATAACAAAATCCTATGCAATTTTTGATCAGCCATTGTTGTTTATCATTCTCTGGCTTTCCCTGCTATCAGAACTATGAGCGACATGTGCTTGGAAGTTATTTTTTGTTTTTTGCATGGGGCAATGGTTGCAAAAGAAATACAAAAGTTTAAATTGTGATAATTTTTTTCCTATCTTTTGCACATGACGACCAACATTCATCCCTATGTGCAAATATATGTGTATGTGAGATCAAATGCACAAAACATTCATAAATACTCCTTCCTATGTTTATTATTTTCATAAGGTAGTTTCTTTTTTGTATGTCTATACTTAAACTTTTGCACATAAATTAATTGCTACTTACCATCACGTAGCCCTATCTCTATTCATTGAGAGTTGTCGTAACATCTGACAAAAGAATGGGTACATATGTTTAAATTGATAGTTGCAAATTTTTTTTGGAGACTAGCATTGTGCATTTATTCAAATTGCTTTTGTTAACTAAAACATGTGGTGCTTGTTCTTGTGTCAAGTAATTGTCTCAGGCTTAGGATTTTCAAGTTCTTTTTGTAATAAAAAAAGAAGAAACATAATCCACAACATGCACGTCAAATTACATGTAGCCACATATTTATCTCAACCTCATCTATGCCCTCCTGTCTTAGCGTAATGGTATCATAAAAAGATTATTAATGATGCCATGCCAATTTCTAGATGTGGTCATTTCATCTCTGTCAAGTGTTACTATTCCTGACTATTACATACCTTCTTATGCTTGGATGTAGACTGCCTTCCATCAACTTGCAGTCTATATTCTTCCTAAACAACCAACCACTTGTAAGTAACACCTGCCATTTAGAACCTCGAAAAACATAGTGAACATCTATGACAAGGACAAACTTCTGTGAAGGTGCAAGTGTGGTTAGCCACTGTGGAATTTATGTGAAGGTGGTTGGATGTTATTTTGTGTTCTTTGCATGGGGAGATGGTTGCAAAAGCACTACAAAAGTGTCAGTTCTGATAATTCTTTGCCCATTTTTTGTAGGCATGAATCTTGCTTATAACACTTAAAAATGTAATTTATCATTCCAAGAATGTCCCATAAAATAAACGTAGGGATCAGTAGTATCAATGGAATTTGCATCTACTATGACATGCATACATATATGTACATAGAGGAAATATATTGTCCACCACTGTGAACAATGGTGGCATCAATATTCCATATAACACTCAAAATATAGCTTATCATTCCAAAAATGTGCCAGTATGTATCAATGTTGTTTGCATCTGCTATGACATACATCAAAATACATACATTGCATTGTTCATCACTATGTTCAATGGTTGCATCAGTGTTTCATATAACTCTTAGAATATAGCTTATCATTACAAGAATGTCCCAATAGAATTAACATAGGGATCAATATGTATCAATGTTCTTTGCATCTACTATGACATACATACATATATGCACACAGGGGAAATCCATTTTCCATCACTCCGATCAATGGTGTCATCACGAAGACTTTTCTATTGGTTTACCAACCATCCCCACATACAAAAAAACACAAAACAAGTGATTTGTATTTATATCCACTCACTGTCAATAATGTCAAAGTCAAATACTTGGTCCTCACATCCTTATTTATTGTAATGATGGCTATCCCATTTAGTTGTCATGTGACCTTTTATTGCTCATCTGCTCCTTGTTGTCTACACATAATTCCACATACATACATTTCTACACATTATTTTTGTGTCTATATATATCCAAGAAACAAATCCCTACAAATGCGTCCAAGGCATGCAATGCCTGCATATCTGCTTGGAAAAAAAATCTACACTGATATATAGGTATCGTTGAGAGTAGGCCTCATTTTTTTGTGTTCGCTTTTATATTTCCTATGTGCAGATCTGTGTGTTTCTAACATTAGATGCAGACAACATTCATATGTTTGAAGACCACCTATGGATATATATGTGTAACAGCCTATGACTATCCATGTCCCAATATGGTAGGTTTGAGAATAGGCTTTCTTTTGTTGCATTTCATTTTATTTTCCCTATGTGCATATATGTATCTATGTTATTATTTCTTTCAGCCTTAGAAAGGAGTTGTTTGAATGATAGACTATATATTAAGTGTAATAAGGAAGATATATTTCACCATTCATTAGAGTGGTGGACGATGTATGTTCTTGCTCAGGGGTTTGGTGAGAGTGCATGAGGCTCCATGACCCAATATGGTAGGGCAGAGAGAAGGCCTCAATTTTTTGTGTATCTTTTTATATTTCTTATGTGCACAACTCAATTCTTCACTTGAACTGGGTTCTTTAGCATTATGCATAGATCCACATTTCTATTTTGCTAGATATTGTAGGATACATGCCAACAATTATAGTACACTATGAATCAAAGAAGAGGATCATCTCCAACAATTTTTTTCATTTCCATCATCATGAAATGTTGCTATTCTTTATGGTAACTATACTACTTCTCTTTTCCCTCTTCATTTCCATGCATATAGAATTTCCACCATTTCTAAATTCGCTTCCTTATCATTTTTTATATGTAAGATGTAATCATGGTCATACTGCATCACACTCTATGCAGAAGATATGCCTACACCTTCTTTATTTGATCTCTTCTGTTGCAACTGTATTGCATATTTTTTTGTTATAAATTATTGAACTATTTAAATTTTGTAATTTAGATATTGGTTACCAATGAAACATGTTCATCTCACTAAACTTCACATTTTCCTTGTGTGTACCTATATTTGAGACAAACCATTTTAGATTGCAACCTCATTCTATTTATATACAAGGTATACAGATCTCAAAAATGCTAAATAGCTTTACGATCACATGTTTGCATGGTGTACGACCTTCAACTACATTCTATCTATATACAAAGTAAGGATATATATCTTTTATTCAATCTCTTATTTCACAACTGCATGTCAATTTATTAAAAATGTATACCATTGATCTCAAATCAAGCAATTTGTTAGGTTCCAACGCATTGTTTTCACCATTGATCAAAGTGGTGAATAATTTATATTTTTTCCTTGGGGATTTGGTGAGAGCACAAGATGCTCCATGACACAATATGGTAGGGTGGAGAGCAAGCCTTCTTTTATTGTGTTCATACTGCAATCCATTGCATGCACAAGTTATGCCTACATTTTATTTAATTGTTGCCTTCTATTACAACTGCATTGCATATTATTTATTATAAATTATACAACTTTTTATAAATTATTTGATATAAATTATACAAATCTTTATATTTCCTCATTTAGATATTATCTACCAATGACACATGTTCATTGCACTAAACTTCACATTATCCTTTCAAGTTTGTAAAGCATACTCAAGCCAAACAATCCTCCTTTGTGGATGTTTAGATGTCATTAGATCTTCTATGAAGTAAGCAGGGGCCAAAACATTGCTTTCACCATTGATCAAAGTGGTGGACAATTTATTTCTTTTCATGGGGTTTTGGTGAGAGCCCATGAGGCTCCATGACCCAATATGGTAGGGTGGAGAGCAAGCCTTCTTTTGTTGTCTTCATACTGCATTTTTCCATGTGTAGAAAGTATGCATACATTTTATTTATTCCATCCCTTCTATTACAAGTGCATTGCATATTATCTATTATAAATTATAGAACTCTTTATATTTTCTAATTTAGATATTGTCTACCAATGAAAGATTGTCCATTGCACTAAACTTCACATTTTTCTATCATTTTTACAGAGCATACTCTAGCCATAATGGGGATTTTGATGAAGTAATGTGTTATTTAAACAAACTTTGAGAATAATCACCGTGACTGCAAAATCAATCACAATGGTCAAATAAACAATTAGATACTCATAGGCTCTATATTAAGTGTAATAAGGAATATTGAATTCACCATTGATCAGAGTGGTGGACAATGTATGTTCTTGCTCGAGGATTTGGTAAGAGCCCATGAGGCTCCATAGCCTAATATGGTAGGGCGGTGAGCAGGCCTCATTTTGTTGTGTTTGATTTTATATTTCCTATGTGTAGATCTTTATGTATTTGACATAAGATTCAGAAAAGATTCATATGTTTCATAGGTTGTATATTGAATGTGTAGACATGTCAAATTTACATCATGCATAATCATATTCCATTCATCACATAAATCAGGACTTTATTTAAATCAAACCCAAATCATATTCCACCATTTTCTGATTTAAATAAATCAAATATTTAAGTCCTAAAAGTCAAAATCATCTAAGCACCATTAAATCAGCATAATCATCATCTATTTAATCTAACCCTGATTAAATAATAATCTCACCCACTTGCATTCTCTAGATTTAGCCACTTGCACATATAAATCAATTTATTGATTTATTAAATCCAAGATTTTCCATCAACATGGCATTTATGGGGAATATTCCCTCAACTTTGAATTCAAAGGCAAGTTGATTTGTCCCTCCAACATTGCATTTATTGCTCATTTTCTTGTCCCCCACTTAGCATTTACTCTCAAATCTAAATTCAAATTCTCCCTCTCATGGGCACATTTTCCTAATCTTGCACATCCATTGGCCTATCACATGATGACAAATGTCCTTCTTTCATTGGTCCAATCTTAGTCCCACATTGGTCTCTCTTCAACACTTAGCATTTTGAAAATCCTTAAATAGAAGCTTCAACATTGAGCAAATCCTCCACAATCTCTTGCAAGGTCACTCTCTTCATTTGAGATTTGATCTTGTCTATTTCACTTCATCATATCCATCATCTACACAACTTGATGCAAGGTCATTCTCTTTGAGATTTGATCTTGTCCATTTAGCATTTCCATATCCATAGCAATTTCATCACTAGCTTATCAAATCAAGGATTGGGAAAGGGTCACTAGCACATGTTACACCAATCCACTATGGGATAGGTTTAATGTCATGTTTTTATATGCTTTTATTTGGTTTCCCTTGTTTCATTTATGGCATGATTAACATGGCTTATTATTCCATAGGGATGTTGAAATGTTGCTTTATTTTAAACTAACTATTTGTAGATTTCAATAGCCACATTGCATCACACTGGGGGCACATTCCCATCGGATCAGATTCGTGTATGGTCTTAAAGTCCTCAGAATCAAAAAAATCCAAAAACATCAGAAAATCAGAAAATCCAAAAACATCAAAACATCAGAAAATCAAAAAATCCAAAAACATCAAAACATCAGAAAATCCAAAAACATCATAAATATTAGAAAATCCAAAAACATCCAAAACATTTCAAAATCCAAAAACAGGTCAAAAAGTCATTCAAAAAAAGCCAAAAATAAGGTCGTCTTGTCGAACTACATTATCTCTGAGCTTGAATGTAGGCAAGGTTGATCTTTGATCATCCCCTGAGACATTTAGGTCAGTCCTATAGGAGTCTATCATAATAAACTGACATCTCATCATGTATATCTTCAGATGTAAGTTGGTCAAGTCATCAGTCAAACTACGTGGTCTCTACGTGTATAACGTAGGCAAGGCTAATCTATTGATCAGCCCCTAAGGCCCCTAGGATAGGTCTTTAGGTTAGTCTCTTGGTCAAAATCTCAGAAAATCCCAAAAACATTGAAAAATAAAAAATCAAAACATTTGAAAACCTCAAAAAATACCAAAAATAGCCTCAAAACATTGCAAAACTCCAAAAACGTCCAAATATTCAAAAAAAATCCATCCGCCTCATCTTGCTTGCACCCGCAATAAATATCATTCATAATAAACTAATCGTCATCCTCAACCTTTGGCAAAACAATTAGAAACAAGTCTAACAGGTTAAATTTAAAACTCGAAAGAATCAAGTCTCAAGTCTCAAGTCTCAGTCAGTACGTAAACAAGTTGGTCAAGTCTTTGTGTCGATAGTCCATCATCCAAACAGTCCCATATCAATCATCTGATAACATCATGTCCTAGGATGAATCCTTCCTACAAGGGGCATTATTTATCAGAAAGAACATTTTGGATAAACGAAATGACGTGCCACCATCCACTAACATGTCCTAGGACATATCCTTCCTACAATGGGAATTATCTTTTGGCAATAAGTTTCGGTTCTTATCCTTAAAAACACATTCCCTTTTGGTTAGCGGTATTAAAGAACATCAACTTGTTTGTGTGCTTTATCTTTATCTTTTGACTTATCTTATTTGTGCTCACTCCAAGGACCTCTCGATGATATCCAAATGAAGGATTTAGAGAGATAGGAATGGGGCAACGACCATTATCCTTTTGTCTTCTGTGCTTGTTGGATGTTCTTGTAAAATAACTTGGCAAATACTTGCTTTGTTAGATATGTATGGAGGATGTTTCAGATAGCTTGTTGACTATTGCATTGATTGGTTATACCTTTCCGTTTTGGTCGAGATGTTTGAGACTTCTAAAGTGCATCCTAGCAAGGTTTCTAGATGTCGTGAACAAGAATACTCCTATCTATTTGTCGAGTCAAAGTCCATCACACTAAGTACAACGCCATCCTGGTCCTTCATACCTTGATGCATCGTACTTAGGCATGTTATCAAACATAAAGTAAGTGACCCTTTGAAAATCCCAATCCTTGATAAGCAAATCATCCATTTCTCATCATCATCATCATCATCTCTCATAATGTTGGTTTGTTGGATCCTCTTGTCATCATCTAATTTCTTCATTTTCCACACTAACATCATAGCATGAATAGTTAATCATCATCACCAATACATCCATCATGCATCCATCTTGCATCCACAAACCGTCAGCATACCACATATCATTCATATCATACATCATAGGAAACATCGATCATTTCACATGCATTGCATAATCATCATCATAATATAGATCTGTTAGTCTAAGCATCTCATAAATCGTCCATTGCATAATTACAACATATCACATCATCAATCTCATCCATCTGATATCATATCATCATTTAAGTTGTTTAGGATAATATAGATTTGTTATTCTAAGCATCTTAAAATCATCTTATTTGCATCGTCATCCATAACCACCCATTTTGAACCTCTTTATCATGAGATCGACCCTCAAATCGAATCTTTTCACTCAATCTCTTGAGGGGGCAATGTACCAATGTACTTCTTTCCGCTGGGGCATCCGAAAAATAAAAAAAAAATTGATTTCGATCACGAAAAGTTTATTCTTTGAACCAACGCAACAAGTACATTGCTTCAAAGAGGGGCAAAATGTAGAAATGTCAAATTTACATCATGCATAATCATATTCCATTCATCACATAAATCAGGACTTTATTTAAATCAAACCCAAATCATATTCCACTATTTTCTGATTTAAATAAATCAAATATTTAAGTCTTAAAAGTCAAAATCATCTAAACACCATTAAATCAACATAATCATCATCTATTTAATCTAACCCTGATTAAATAATAATCTCACCCACTTGCATTCTCTAGATTTAGCCACTTGCACATATAAATCAATTTATTGATTTATTAAATCCAACATCAACATGGCATTTATGGGGAATATTCCCTCAACTTTGAATTCAAAGGAAAGTTGATTTGTCCCTCCAACATTGCATTTATTGCTCATTTTCTTGTCCCCCACTTAGCATTTACTCTCAAATTTGAATTCAAATTCTCCCTCTTATGGGCACATTTCCCTAATCTTGCACATCCATTGGCCTATCACATGATGACAAATGTACTTCTTTCATTGGTCCAATCTTAGTCCCATATTGGTCTCTCTTCAACACTTAGCATTTTGAAAATCCTTAAATAGAAGCTTCAACATTGAGCAAATCCTCCACAATCTCTTGCAAGGTCACTCTCTTCATTTGAGATTTGATCTTGTCCATTTCACTTCATCATATCCATCATCTACACAACTTGATGCAAGGTCATTCTCTTTGATATTTGATCTTATCCATTTAGCATTTCCATATCCATAGCAATTTCATCACTAGCTTATCAAATCAAGGATTGGGAAAGGGTCACTAGCACATGTGACACCAATCCACTATGGGATAGGTTTAATGTCAATTTTTTATATGCTTTTATTTGGTTTCCCTTGTTTCATTTATGGCATGATTAACATGGCTTATTATTCCATAGGGATGTTGAAATGTTGCTTTGTTTTAAACTAACCATTTGCAGATTTCAGCAGCCATAGAATGTAATATTAAACAAATTTCTTTGAGGATTGATTACATTGAGACAACAATCTCTATTTTTAAATCTTGCACCCAAAAAAGTTTACATGTAATCTTTGTAGATATATTTCGATTGCATGTAAAGTCATCTTCCTAAATAAAATCAAAAAATATAGTTCAAAATTTTTATGCCAATCTACATTTTCATTAACATCAACAAAATCCTATGGATGCAATTATCTCTTTATTGTTATGACCTTGTCCATGAATTATGTAAATATACTTATTTGACATTTGTATGTCCTATTGTAAATCAATAATATTGTAGGTTTTCAAATAATTCCATTATCCTTTTGACATAACCTACATGTATTAGTACCTTTATATGTGCCCTACCGTTTTAGTCTAATGGTATCATTAAAGGGTTATTAATGATGCCATAAGGATTCTTAAATGTGGTCACTTCATCTCTCTTGGTATGTATCAATATTGTTTGAAACTGCTATAACATGTACATACATATCTACACATAGGGGTAATAAGATGAAACACAACAAAATCAATGTTCCAAATAACACTTACAATATAGCTTATCATTTGCTACGTGCAGATATGCAAGCATCCTTTGCTCTCTCTCAGATTGCATCCCTACCATTTGGACTCCCCTCTGCTTAGCAACTCATCATTGCATGTCACTACACACAACTGCTAGTGATAATATGTTTCTTTTGATGATTGCATATATAGATACCCAATCCTAATTTGTCTTATCTTCTTTTGTGACATGAAAAATCATGAATTCAAGATAAAAGATAAAAGATAATTTGGGTACTTATTCTTCAAGTAACTTTATTAGTAACTCAATAATTATTACATAAAGCGAATTTGGGTTTAATTATATAGTAATTGAATTTATGTCATTATTACCTTTGAGGGATTTTCCTTATTTGATTATCAAATAGTCCAAGCTTAAAAATAATTAGTGGTTTTTACATAATCAGAGTATACAATATGTGTGTGTGTATTAGATTCAAAATTTGTAAGACCTTGCTTCACATGTGAATAATACAATCTTAATTTTGTTATATTTCTCTTAAATAGATTCTTAGATATATTTTAGACAATGCATAGTGTGATTGTGTGACAATGTACTCGTATTTCATTTTGACATGTTTTATTATTATTGCCATGAAGGTATTAGGCACTTGTAAACTATGAATACGAATTAGAATTTTAATGAAATTGTTGTACAATTAAATCTTACTTCAATTACCAAATTAATGTGACATACAAATGTTGCTTATGATTTCATTGGTAATGTGCAGGAAAGAAAGAGCGCAAATGCGAGAAGGGAAAACTAGTGAGAACAAAATCAAAAGACATCCTCTGGTGGTTATGTATTGGATTTCCTTATTTTGGAGTTTAGGAAGAAATAAAACTATTATGCTTATTCTTTTGGGTTGAAAGGGTATTAATTGTGTGTCATAGGAGATGTAAGTGGGGTTAAGGATAGAAACCCTTGTATCCAAGTGTGAAACTCGGATGGAACCTTAAGTGGGTCTTTAAAGTGGGTTTTTGGTAAAATTTATTGGGTTGGGATGCATAAATAAACCCCCTAGGCTCTAAACCATGATGGTAGGGGTCAAGTGGGCATGCAATAGGTCCCCAAGGACATGATTTGACTCCTGAAAAGTCTTCATAATGAGGAGTGACGAATTTTGAGTAAAAGATGTGGTGAAAAGATTGAGGGGTTGTCCAAGTGCATGTACCCCTCTTAAAGAAGGAAAAGAACCTCATTGATGAGGGAAGTACATTCACACCTCCCCATCCAAGGGTTACAAATTGTGAGATTTTTATATATTGGGAGAGGGAGAAGGAGTGGGGTGTTACCCATTTCTCCTCTTGGAGAACTTGAGTAGAGATGAGAAGGCCATCTCTTTGGAGAGGAAGTGATCAAGGTGGCTTCGCTTGGAGAGGAAAGATGGATGCAAGAGGTTCAGTTGCTTCACCCAAAAAAAAGATAAGATCTTCCTAATCTCATTTACCCTTGTTTATTGGTTGTAAAAAGGTGACATATTGCTTAGAGCATGGCTAAAAATAGAAAGTAGAAAACCTAGAGGCATGGAAATTGTGCTATGTTGGTTTAATTTCTTTGTAAAATTGAGAAAAGACTCCATTTATCATCATGGAGCTAAAATAATTTCTTGCTTAAGAGTATGGCTAGAGCCCACGAGGCTCCATGACGCCATTACGGTAGGGTGGAGAGCAAGCTTGGTTTAGTTGTTTGTTATTCTTTGTACGTCTTAAAATTAGTCGATAAGATGGAAAGCTATTATTTTATTGTAATACAAAAGATAGTGAGAAAAGAGTGAGTCCTTATTTATTAGTTTGCTACTCATTTATTTTTGTGTGCAATTATAATGTGGAATGGTGAATATCTTATGATCTTATGTTAACAAAGTGTCTGAAGCAAAGGTTTTTTTGTTTGTTTGTTTGGTTCGCTCAGAGGAAATATATTGTTTGGCTGCATCCTCTCAAAATAAAAGATTATAAAAATCAAAGAGTATATGTTTAGGTCTCTTAGAAATTTCCTATTTGAAGAAATTAAAATGAATAAGGTTTAAATGAAGTTCCACTAAGAACACAATGTCCTTTTAAGTTGTTTCATTTAATCAATGGATGAACTACGTTAGTAATACACATAATCTATATCCTGCCTTGTTAAAATTTACTTAATGTAGCCATCGATTTCAATAAAGAAATCGATAAGGGAAATAAATATTAACCTATGTGGATGTGGAGTAAGAACAGTAGATTCAATCTAACCAGGGCCCTCTTTGTAGTGTTATTCTTACATCGGCCTGCTCGTGCAAAATGAATAAATAGATAAATTGAGGTAATAATAGGGCTCGCACTTGGCAGAATCGGGAATACCTTGGCCTTATACGACAAACTACTTGTCTTGAGTACCCATCAAATCTGATAGTCTTTTGCCCTACAGAACCGAGTAGTTATGTATGCGAGAAAATAAGCATATATGTACATGGATAGAAAACAACAAAATGTGTGATGTGGGATCTATGAAGTAAATCCTATGGCGTCGAAGGACAAAATGGTGGGGCGAACGGAAGGCCTGCCAGTTCAAAATTGATCTCTTAAATAAATTTAGCTCCTAGTGGGCATAACACAACCACTGAATATATTAATGGCAATGGGCCTCATCTTGGGGAATCACGCATAATCAGCCATATTCCTACAAAATACCAATAAATGGATTAGCTTCCATGCACTCTAGTTGAGTCTGCGATAATTCTCATTCACATCGAAACTATACTATAAGTCACACAGAGGTATAGTATCGCCTGGTAAGTCGCGACTTGAGGAATGCAACTAGCAAAATAGGCTTTCTCGCTGAACCATGCCGGCATGCTTTGGTAACTAATGTTAGTACCATGATTTCTTTTGCTACACTTCAACGACATAACACCTTAGCACTTGGCTGAAGTGATAACGCACGAGCTCATGGTAGCAGTCGCAGGGCTCTCAACTTATATTACCACTTTGTCTCTAATTTCCATTATTACCACAGCTTGTATCCGCACGGGCTCTAAAAAATGCCTCTGTTTTTTTTCCTGCGTAAGAGTCGAACCATAAGAGGTGTACTCTTAAAAGCATAAAAGGGCTGCTCAGAACAGAGCGCTCAACATTGAAACAAATCTTGTTGTGTAATCTTCTACCTCCTCTAAGATGTACTTCCATCTAGGCGATGTGTAAGAAGTTGAATAGCCAAGGTTCATTTCTCATTAAGACTACGCCATCCCCACCACCAGCACCAACTAACATTTTAAGATATTAAGTTGTATACGGCATTGATTTCTAGTACAATTATTCGGTGATAGGCCATCGTTGAGGTCACTGCAATTTCCTTAGTGCATGCAATAATTAACAGGAGAGGAGGAGCCACATCGTTTCACAATAAAATCTTCTGTCGACTACTTGCATATTAAATGTTGTGGTGAGTATGGTACGTCAGTCCCTCACGGGCAGGTCAATCACTTATCAACTCCCTTGAGTTGTACAGGGATGTATTGTCCTAAAATTGAATCTCGACCATAGACAATACAAGCAATCAACACTATTCCTCCTTGTCGTGTTGAACTGGGGAATGCTGAGCCATTGTCTGAGAATAGCATTTTTGGCTGGTAGCAAACAAAATCTTTTCTCTAACCCTCGTGCATCAAATCCCTTAGTACTTTTTGCAAATCTCATGCCTTAATGGTCAATGTGAGTCATTAATCCTCCACCCAATTAAACTTTCGGTCATCTGCAAAACTCTGTCCATATGCGTGAATTTACCTACTACATTGTGTCAGAAATTGACCAAGGCAAGTTACCTATCCTTCTCATTTAAATTTAGTAACCGGTAAGATAATAATATACCTTGCTTTCTGTGGCGAACTCTACAGCATGCGGCTTGTTGTTGACAAAGTTGTAATGGTGGGATTACTTATTTGTGCGTCAGAATATTAAATTTGAATTGGTCTCCTTGGTCCTTCTGCACTAGTTCTCTGTCGCCAGCCTCAAGATCGGACTATGGATTTTCTTTATCTTTTATGCAAAGACTTCGTTAATATAAACGACATACAATAAATTCATCGCCAGCAATTAACCGATGGAAAATTCACCGCCAATAATTCACCGTAGGAAAATTCACCCCCATGACAAATTCACCGCCAAGCTAAATTCACTGCCACCAATTCACCGAAGTGGAAAATTAACCGCATTAATATTTTTTAATATATATTTTGTAAACTTTGATTTAAAAAAAAATTAAAAAAATTCACGTACATTATTTTTGTGTTAGATTTGGTTAATAGTAATTTTTATTTTCATTTCAATTATTTTAAATGACATTAATGTTTTTTAATATATATTTTGTGAACTTTGAAAAAAAATTTAAAAATAATTTTCACTTGCCTTATTTTTGTGTTAGATTTGGTTCATAGTAATTTTTATTTTCATTTGTATTATTGAAAAATATTTTTATTTTTATTATCATCAATCAAATTCTCTAAAGTAAATGGATTAATTTTTTATTATCATAAATTAAATTATTCTTTTATAAAAAAAATTGAAAGTTTTTGAATTTTTCCACGGTGAATTGTTGACAATGAATTTTCCAGCGGTGAATTGCTGACAATGAATTTTCCTAGAGCCAATATAAACACATGATATGTATATGGAAAGCAAACATCAAAACCAGTTATGCCCTTCAACGCACTCATAAATAACCTGGTATAATACCATAAAAACCGATTTAAACTATATTACCATTACTAAATGCAGTAATGAAACCTACACCACCAAACCGTAGATCTGCGCAAGTTTATTCATAACAGTCGCCGATTACCATCTTATTGTTGAAACCGAGTTAAGGACAAAAATAGTTACGGAGATGTTTAGGAAATTAAACAATGAAAATATTATGGTAGTTATGAAATTAAAAAAAAAACAATATACCTTTACCTTGGTTGAAATTTCCCTCTTCTCCCAGCCGCCTCATTCTGAGTTTCCCGGTCAAATGATCTTCATAGCGATTAAGGTTTTCTTATTTCCTCATGTTATTTTACTGACGTGAAACTTTAATTTAATTTCGGTAAACTCTTCTGTTTCCCTCTTCCGTGAATTTGAAAATGGACATCAGAATATTAAAGTGTTGAAATATGCTTGGTTAAATTAATGGCTTTAAAGGTTGAATGTAAAATGGGCAAGCAATGAAGTAAATATATTATATAATTGTGAATAATTTATCAAAAGTAAATCTTGAGTCATCGCTATATTTACAATTAAAAAAATATTAATGTTATTACTGCAACAATAAAGATAATTGTAATATTAATATTGATTTTCACACATCCTATATCACTTGAAATTATTTATGTTAATGTTAAGAAAGAATATTATTACGTTAGTAATTATTAATAACCATGGGAGGGTAATATTGGTACACATGAATGATAGAAGCATTAATATTAAGTTATTTAAGGATATTAATAAATGCAACATTTATATTCCACAACAATATTGTTGTTAATTAGATCAAAGGGATAATTAGGTTAACATTATTAATCACCCATATAATATTAAAAATATTGTTTAGGATAGCAATAATATTTATAATGTTAAATTAAAATATAATTATTACTATAATTTTACCAAATGTAAATAAATACTAGTTCTAGAAATTGTATTCTAAATAAATATTTATGATCTTTGTAAATTCTAACTTTTATGTTTAACGTGTGCACTATCTTAAATTCACCTTAAAAGGATATTCCTAATTTACTTATTATAACTCAAAATAGTTAGCATGCCCTCATTAATAATCATCAAATAATGAAAGTTACTAACAATGTAAAAAAGGTAATTTGTAACCGTAAGATAAATACATGTACAAATAACTAGATAATGAAATTTACTAACAATGTAAAATGGTAAATTATAACCCTAAAACAAATATATACAAATAAATAGATTAAATAGAGGAAGAAATTTACTAAGGATGTGAAAAAGGTAAATTAAGAATATATATGCATATCATTAATATTATTGAAGTTATTAAATTAATAGTATTATCACTATTGAGTGTTACGTAAATGATAATTTACTATTATCTTGGCATAAATGTTTGATCTAATGATGTCACTATTATTATTATTGACTTATTGACTAAGCAATAATATAATCTTTTATTTTGGATTTAACTATGATTATTTAATGATATAAAAATTTATATACACATATATAATATGCTTAATCTTGTTAAAATAATGTTATAATTAATAATGGCATTTTGTCAGAGTTAATGCAACTTTAAAGTGAAAAATTTGGGCATGACATAATTGATCGGATTGCACTTGTTATATATGGTATTAATGGACGAGCATAGATTATTAGTGCCTTTAATTTCATAGTGCATTGATTTCCATCATGGACTAATGATTTTAAAGATCTATTTTTAAATAATGATCTACGTGCAACATTACTTAAAATACATTGAAGTCTAGTAAGGTTAATTGTTTCAGAGAACGATTTAAATTTCTATAAATGCATATCTTGATAACTCGTTATAGAATACATTCATGATTCAAATAACTTTGCAAAGGAATTGAATTATTATTCAATTACCATGATATTCAAGAATTATGTTTTGTGATACTTTAATTGGAATATTCCTTTCAAGAACTAAATCTAATGACCTGACTTTGGTTTAGTTGCATTTAATGGATGATAGAACTTATCATTATCCTTGTTAAAAGATTTTAGCAAATCCCAATAGTTGTTGCATGATAGATTTTAAAAAGGTACGAGTTATATTTATATTCATCTAATTTACTTATTATTATTATGCAAGGTTACAAGATTGTCTAACATGCAGTAGTAAATGATTTACATAAGGGTATTCATTATTCCATTTTCATTTGATCAAGATAATGAAATATTTTATGCTAGTATGGAAATACATCTTCCATTTGTAAATGGATTTAGTCTAGGTACAACTCTAATTGCTTTTCTTGTATTGTTATTAAATTAATTTTCTTCTTGGTATTTTGATATTTTAGACTTCTGATATTGTGCTTATATGTGAACCTTTAAATTATGGATTTCTAATGGCATTGACTAAGTGGAAGAGTAAATGTTCTTCCCATTATTATTTTGGATTTCTAACCCTACTGAATAAGTGATATATCACTCACCACTGAATAATTGAAAGATAAAATGTCCTTTCCATTATTATTTTGGAATTTTAACCTCACAAAATAAGTGGAAAAATAAATGTTCTTTCCATTATTTTTTTTGGAATTTCTAACCCCACCACATAAGTACAATACCACTCACCATTGAATAAGTGGAAGAGTATGTTTTTATTTTACTTTTTCTAAATAAGTAGATGATGTATGTATTATTCCATATCCTATACACCATATGCTCTCATCTCACCTTAATGAAGATCTTGTTGATCAGAAAGTGGAAAGGCTGTTGTTTTAAATTTGCTTACTTTGTATGCTCTCATCCCATCTCAATGAGGATCTTGGTGATAGAAAGTGGAAAGGGAAGTTATTAAAGGTTATGAAATTTACTTTTAAAAGGTTTTCTAATAAAGGAAGTGTAAAAAAAAAGTTTTGAGTTATTATACTTTTTCTTCCATTATTAAGTTGAAATATTAGTTCCATTTAAGTTATCATTGGAGTTGTATTAAAAAAAGTAAACATGAAATTATTTTCAATCAAATTGATTATCATCTTTATTTAAAGTCATTTAATATTTTCTATGTCGATTTCACCTAAGTAGGTGGTAACTGATGAAGAACTGTTTAGGGTAATTCGACCCTAGAAAGGGATGCATACCCACTAAAGAAGTTCTCAAATTTTATGATTATCAATAAAAATATAGTTTTTACTAAAGCTAAGATAATTGGCAGTCTACTTCTTGCTCGAGGGTTTGACTAGAGCCCAAGAGGCTTCATGATGTCAATAAGGTTGGGTGGTGAGAAAGCCTTACTTAAAGTAAGCATCATTACAAATGTTTGAACATAGAATTTTGGAATTAAATTTTATTGAAGTTACAATAATATGTTATTTAAATTTGTAATAATAGAATGGTACTTATATAATTTGTAATATATTTTTTTTAAATAGTAGAAATTTTTTGAGATTATCTTAAATGATTATTTCATGTGGTATCAAATCATTTGGTTCAAACAATAGGCCCTTGGTCGCCTACTACAATGCTCATGTTGCAAACTAAATTTTTATTATTATTGTAGTCTAACAAATATTGAATGTTATGTTATAGGAATGGGAAAAATCTGAAACGTGCAAAAGAAAAGAAAAGAAAAAAAGTGATTTTCTCTTGATTAGTCAAATTTAAAAGTGGGATATTGATTTTCTTGAAGTAAATCATCCTAATCATGGTTTAAGGATTAAAAGAAGGGATGCAAACTTAAAAGAAAAGGTGTTCTTTGTATACTTGGAAGATGTCCCTGTTGGATTCACTTGACTCCCTAAGGCTTTAGATCAAATTTTGAGGTAGGAATCAAGCTATTTATTAATTTTAGATATGCTCCTAAAGATGGTGACCTCAATGCACATAGAATAGGGAAGTGTAGTCTTTAGAGAGTGACTCACGACCTAGATGGTCCTGATGAGTCTAAGTACCTAGCCAAAGAATATATCATATCCTTTATGGATAGATTCCCACCTCGTTTGGGTGGATTAATAACCTAGATGGATAGATGAAACCTTGTTCCGTACAGACAAGATGCCTAACTCATATGACTAGATGCATGTCCCGGATGGATGGATGCCTATCCCATATGGATAGAGGTACCTAAGTATACAAATGAATAAACACATAATAAAGATAATAACAAAAATAAATGGTGGAAACTTTAACTTATCAGGAGAAGATGCCCAACTTCATAGGAGGAAAATGATGCATGGTATCAACAAGTAAGTTTAAACCTTAGAAAATATGCACTAAATTATGAATATCCTTGATATAATCTTGATTTTTATGGAATAGAGGGATGTATTTTGACAATTAAATGTCTTACTCAACCATTGTGATGGTTATTTGGAAATGATATTTTTCTAATAATGCTTAAACCTTAGGAAGAGAAGTATGAAACTTTGATCAGGAAATGGAGAACATACTTAATGGCTCAAGATATCTGGAAATAGGGATGGGAATCACAATTGGGATGATGAACCAATATCAACCATTGAGTTCAATAGGTATGTACCTTTGAGACATAGAAATACAATAATTGTGAAAATATTCTCATAAGATGAATTGATAATATTATTTTCAATTGATCACAATTCAGGAATTTACAAGTATGTATTATGAATGGCTTAAGTGAGATGAAAAGCTTATATGTTGGATAATTATTGTGCATGAGCTCTAACCTAATTGGATCTTAAAAGAATGCAAGTGAAATGCAGTAATTTACTTCCATGTTGAATGTGTCTTTTGGACTTTGATCTCCCTTTCAACCTTAATGAACTCTTGAGGTATTTATGTATCATTATTATTTTGGATTTCTAATTGTACTAAATAAGTGGCATATCACTCACCATTGAATAAGTAGAAGATAAAATTTCCTTTCTATTATTATTTTGGAATTCTAACCCCACTTAATAAGTGTTATATCACTCACCACTGAATAAGTGGAAGAGTAAATGTTCTTCCCATTTTTATTTTTGAACTTCTAACCCAACTGCATAAGTGGACGAGTATTTTTTCATTTTACTTCCATTTAATAAGTATATGTATGTATTATTCCATATCCTCTACACCATATGAGCTCTCACCTCACTTAAATGAGGATCTTGGTGATTAGAAAGTGTAAAGGATGTTGTTTTGAATTCCCTTACTTGATATGCTCCCACCCTGCCTCAATGAGGATATTGGTGATCAAAAAAGTGTAAAGGGTTCAATTATTAAAGGTTATCAAATTTACTTTGAAAAGGTTTTCTAAGAAATGAAGTTTAAGAAAAAATGAGTTATTATACTTTTTCTTCCATTACTAAGTCAAAATATGAGTTCCATTTAAATTATCCTTGGATTTGTATTAGACGAAGTAAACTCAAAAGTATTTTCAATCAAATTCATTATCATCTTTATTTGAATTCATTTAATATTTTCCATGTCGTTTCACCTAAGTGAGTGCCAATCAACGAATAACTATCTGGGCTAGTTAGACCTTAGAAAGGGTTGCCTACCTACTAAAGCAATGCTTGAATTTTATGACTATCAATAACAATCTAGATTTTACTAATGATAAGATAATTGGTAGTCTCCTTCTTGCTCAGAGCTTTGGCTAGAGCCCGAGAAGGTTCATGATGCCAAGATAGTTGGGTGGGTTGCAAAATTCTTACATGAAGTAAGCATCATTACAAATGTTTGAACAAATATTTTTGGAATTAAATTTTATTGAATTTATAGTAATGTGTTATTTATTTATAATGGTAGAATGGGTACTTATATAAGTTATAAGGGTATGTGCAGGATCATGATGGGCCAAAAAGTGGCAATATGATGGGTATGTGGCTGACGACTTTTTTTTAACCCAAAATTGATGAAATGAAAATAGTTTTTAAAGGAGATTCTCAGCTTTTCATCAATATAAATTATACTTTACTTTGAATTTAATAAGTAATTATTATTCATTTTCTATTCAAATTATGACTAAAGTCCAAATTGATAGACTGATTTAAAAACATCTATAACTTTCAAATGGTATCACATTTTTTGAATCCAAAACATGCGTCACATTCTATGCTTCACATACTATAGGATTAAAAAAATAAAAATTGAATTTCATGAAGTTTTGACCAAGTTAAGGTGGTCAGACATACAATTTTTTTATATTTTTTAAAAGTTGTAATAAAAAATTCATAATTAATTGTTTACTTGGAAAATATTACAAAAAAATATGCATCACATCGAGACATGAGTCCTCTACATATATATGAAATCTTATAAAAAAAATATTATCATTTTATTGTGGCTAGGGTGGTTAGACAGACACCTACTTCTTATTTTTTCCCTGAAATTTAAGTACTACTGCATTGAAATTTCAAATTTTCACCAAATAGTTTTTTTTTTAATACAAACCTAGTAGTTTAGAAACTACATTCACTTTCCTACAAATTCTATTCTTACATATTTTTTAAATAATATAGATAACTTATTCAAATTTTTACGTCAAGTTGCCTAACTCTAATTTTTCTAATTTTTTTGCCACTTAAGGGCCTATTTTTTCCATGATGATGCTACACATACCCATAATTTCCTTTTTCTAAAATTGTTTAGTAGAAAATTTTGAGATCATCTTAACCATTTGTTATAGTGATTCTATTCCAAACTATTTAAATGTTTTTAATTTGGTTTTAAGTCAACTTTAATTTGTAGATAGAAGAGGAAGATACGTGTATCTTGCTTCTTTTTTCTTTACTAGAATATTTGGTAAATCTAATTGTTGGCATAACTAGTTATGGTGCAAGGAAAAATATGGATAATCTAATTTCTACACTTCTTTCAAAATAAGTGTAAGAAAGTTTATGAATGTGAGCTCTAAAGATGCCTTGCATGTGTGAGGAAGGTCCAAAAGAAAAAGGGCCTAAAGGGGATAAAAATAAGGATAATTCAAAAGGACATTCTAAGACCCTTGGGAAGAGTAGAATAAAGTGTTGGAATTATGGAAAAATAGGGCATGTGAAGAATAAATTCAAAACTAAGAATAGGAATGTAGAATTCTCCTCAAAAAAGTCCCTAGATGATGTTGATTTTGATGCTTTATTTATTTTAAATAACTCTATTAGTAATGATGCTTGGATTATTGATTTAGGTTGCTCATACCATATGATCCTCATAACAAGGATTAGTTTTCTACTTATTCAACATATGATGGAGGATAGTTTTTCCTTGGCAATAACAACACAAAGAATATTAATATTAAGGGAAAAGTAAATTTGAATTGAATGATGGAAGGGTTAGAAACCTTGATGGTACTTTATATATTCTAGGACTTGCAAGGAATTTACTTTCAATATCCAATTTGAATGATTTTGGAATACATGTGATATTTGACAAGTTTGGCAATTGCTAAAGGAGCTCAAATAGGTACTTTATTTAGGCTTAATTCCTCCACATTTTATTTCCTATGATCATTGTTTGCTTGGTAAAAAGAGTAAATAAGTATTTCTTAATGGGACTAATAAGGCTAAGACATTATTAGAGATCATTCATTTAGATGTGTTTGGACCAATGGATATTGACTCTTTTGTAAAATCTTATTATTATTTTACCTTCATTGATGATGTCTCAAGATACACTTGGATTTATTTTATGCATGCAAAACATGAGGTTTTCACTAAGTTTAAGGAATTTAAAGCTTGCCTTAGTTGAGAAAAAAAATGGATTATAAGATAAGGGTATTGAGATCTAACAATGGGAGTGAATATTGTTCTAGGGAATTTGAATAATTATGTAAGTGTGTAAGTATTATTCAATAGAAGACTAATCATTATACTCACCAAAAAAAGGGGCTAGCAACAAGAATGAACCAAACCTTAATTGAAAAATTTAGGAGTATGTTAATTGGTTCTAAGCTTGATAGATTATTTTGGGAAAAATATCTAAGTATTGATTTTCATTTGATTAATCGAACTCCTTGTCCAAGTCTTGTTGATAAAAATCCTTATGAAGTGTAAGAGTAGTTTATGAAACAATTGAGAAATGGGTTTAGAGGTTGTTGCAAGTATAATAATGTGCAAAGGGTAATTTAAACATGCTAATTTTTTATTTTTTTTGGGTCCATTCCATAAGATCTTTGCATGATATTGAAAAGAATTTCATCTTCATCCTGAATATTGACCACTGGGATTCGTTATATGGTCATAATTGTTTGCATAGGATATTGTTCATCATCCTTTAAACTTGGCTAAGAAGTTTGTTTCAATCCTACATGAGGTTATACAAGTGGATAGAGGATCAATTTTTTTTCACATTCCCATTAGAAATGATAATGTTACCAGATGAAAATCTAATAAATGCATATGTTGTAGCTAGCCAGGGTCTACATAGGATTAAGGGGTATCCTCTGAGGTTGACCTTAGGCTAAAAAACCATGAACTCTATTGGATATTCTCATGATTCTAGTGTGATGACTAAATATTCAATAAAACCCTTTGATTTCACTGTTGACCTATCTCCCAGTTGTAAAACTATGAGTGTAGGTCTTAGATCTAGCAATTGAAGCTTTTTCATTGTTTCTATTGTCATCACATTGATTTCTACTCCTAGGTCAATTAGAGTATTCTTGATGAGTGTATCATTAATCTACACACCTATAATAGGAATACCAAGGTAGACTTGCATACCTTGGGACAACCAAATTACCTGATATAATATCAATCAATTGTCCTAGATAACATGTAAATTTTGTGTGTCCTTTCTTTTCCTTCTTTAATTTTTGAGGAACAGTTCCCTAATAGTTTTTGGTAGATGGAAACTTCCTTGATATCTTGGATTAAGAGAATTTTGACACAAAAATTATTTAGTTGGCTCACAAATATTCAAATTTAGACTCGGGGTAAATTTTTTGATTAATTATCATCTCTAAGAATGGTGGTTCTTTATTTGTGATGTCTGTCTATGGCTAGTTCAGGTTGTTCATTTAAGTGATCATTAGTTTCAATTGTTTGTTCCTCATTAGGAATTTATATAATATAGGGAGATGAAAACCCAACAAGCATTTTCTTCAATATAGGTGGACATCATAAACCTTAATCACAAAGGTTGGGTACTGGGTAGGTTCACTAGTATAAGCTTGTTGAATAGGATTATTGTTAGGGTTTGGTGTAGGTTGAGAAGAAATTTTTTGTGCTCCTAGCTGTCTTAGGGAAGAAATGGTTGCATTTGGCATTCTTTTTAGTTGTTGTTGCAAAGATTATTGTTTTTGTGGGTAGTTGATATTTGGGTTCTACTATTGTTGGTC